>JANBXI010000004.1:0-97820 GCA_024271845.1 Cryptococcus sp. VH57_BW
CCCCGTCCCCTCTCTCCCCTCCCACGCACCACACACACCACACGCACCACCGCACATGCTCTCCCCGCCCATGCCTACCCCCTCCCCATCATCCTCGGCGCGCCCCTCGCGCCCCGCGCCCCCTCCCCCCGCCCACTCACACCGCCTCGCCCGCCCGAAAACGCTCAAAAAGCCCTCGGCCTCCACAGGCAACAAGCACCGCACCGTGCAGATGAGCCTCGAGGTCAAAGTCGAAAAAGCAAAGGGCTTCCACGCGTTCTTCGTCCCGCTGTGTAAAGGCGAGGTGCCCCCCGCGCCGCCCTGCAGCCCCGTGCATGCGCATGGCCAGCTGAAGGAGAGGCGCGAGGAAGGGGACGAGGTGCACGAGGCCGACCCAGGGTCCGATTACTTTGGCGCGTGGTCCAGGCAGAGCGAGAAGGAGAGGGATGAGTGGGTCGAGCATACCAGTGACGGGATGGAGGTCGACCGGTTTTAGACAAACCAAGATAAGAGCGAAAGGATGGAGGGAGGGGGTCTCCCACGATATAGATCTGTTGTAATCGCCATGACCCACATGTTCTCATACCATAGTCCTTATCACAGTTCGCAGCACCTACACTAGTAATATCATAGCAATGTCATCGCAGTCCGTTACGGGGGGATATCCTCATGCATCGTTTTGTAGCATACAACGTCTGTGTAGTGTATCGAGCGGTCTGGGCTGAAAGACTTGAGACTCGTGGTTTTAGCTTCGGTACTGTAGGCGAGCTCGTCAGCATGCCCCTGCAGCCTCTCTTACCTGTCGACGGTCACTTACGCTGCCGTTGATAGTCACGTATTCCTACAAACCCGACAGGCCGACAGGCGTGAGCGCCGCCCTCTTGTAGCCACGAGCGGGAATGGGATCCCCCAACTCACGTGAGAGAAATCACAAGTCCACACCCTAGCCTCCTCCTTCCCCTCCCCGAGGTCCACCTCGACCTGCAGGTCCTCCTCCGCCAGGATGACGCTCGCGCGCGCCTCGTCAATGTTTTCCTCGGGCTCGCCGTTGGTCAGCAGGCGGAGCGGGGTCGAGTCGGCGAGGTTGGAGGAGGGGATGAAGGACACGGAGACGCGATTGGGGGTGATAGGGGAAGACGTCGGGGTGTAGCCGCTAGGGGGGGGGATAGGGGGGGGGGGGTCAGCGTGGACCTTGCCTTGTGGATACAAGGAAGAGGGGAACGTACACGGCGCAGAGGATCCGGCCCCAGTTGGCATCTGTGCTGTCGTCAGTATGTTGATGAAGGGACAAGGGTTGGTGAACCTCGTCACGTACCTTCACCGTACATGGCAGTCTTGAACAGGGACGAGTTGGCGACACTCTTGGCCACAGCCGTGGCAGTCTCGTACGTGGGCGCATTCTAAAGAACAATCAGCTTCCCACTTCTCGTCGAGTCTCAACTGCGCGGGCTCACCTTGACCCGGATCGTGACAAACTTGGTCGCGCCCTCGCCGTCCCTCACCACCAGCTGCGCGAGTTCCTCTGCAAACGATCTCAACTCCTCCTTGAACACCTTGAACTCCTCCGGGTTTCCCTCCTCCGTGATCTCACTCATCTCCGAGACCGACTCTTTCCCCGGTTCGCCGTCCGCCTTGCCCGCAGCGCCGTTCGCGAGGCACACGATACTGTCGTTCGTGCTCATATCCCCATCGACAGTGATATTGTTGAAGCTCCTGTCGACCGCATAGTTGAGCGCGGTCTGCAGCGCCGCGGGGTGGACTGCCGCGTCCGTGGCGATCACGCCGAGCAAGGTAGCGTGCGGGGGCTGGGGCGGGCCCATGGAGGGCGCAATCATACCTGCGCCCTTGTCGATCCCGGCCATGCGCACGAGCCTGTCTCCGAGCTTGAACGACCGCGCCCGGAGCTTGGGGAACGTGTCGGTCGTCATGAACGCCTTGGCAAGGTCGAGCCACGCCTTGGGCGAGTCGTCGAGCGTCTTTGCGAGCTTGGGGATCGCAGACGTGATGGACCCGATGGGGAGGTGCTGCCCGATGACTCCCGTCGACATGACGAGGGAGCCGACACCCGCGTCCCCGGGGGCAAGCTGGGCAGTGAGCCCCTTGGACATGGCCCACGCGTCCTCGAGGCCCTTCTTGCCCGTCACGGCGTTGGCGCAGCCAGAGTTGACGATGAACCCGCGCGCGCGGCCGCCCCCAGAGTGCAGGAGCTCGGTCGTCACAGTGACGGGCGCTGCCTTGAAGACGTTGCGCGTCAAGCACGCCGCAGCGGAGCAAGGCGTGTCCGCGGTGGACACCAGCACCCCAAGGTCCAGCACTCCGGGCTTCTTCTTGACAGAGGCGTGGGTGGACGCCACAGAGAAGCCGAGGGGGAAGACCTCGGGGGTGTAGGTGAGGACGTGGTGGTCCTTGGAGGGCGCGGGCTTGGCGGGGGCAGCGGGCGCAGCGCTGCTGGATGCTGCTCGTGCCAGAGCGGGCACCGCCCGGGCCCGGGCGAGGGAGGATAGGGTGGGGAAGGAGGGCGGCATGGTCGGGGCTGCCTAGAGATGTGGCGTGGGGATGCGAGCAAGACGGAGGGTCAGACAAGATGCCATGGACTTTTATCTGGCCCTGTTCCTTGGTGAGCCTCCCCCTCCGCCTGGGAACTGGTGGAGTCGGGAATGCGGCGCGCGCCTATGTGTAGAGGCGTAGAGGGGAGAAAGCAGCGCGCCTACATGTAACCGCAATGCGGTGCCAGCTAGGCGCGCCGCGCGGTGTGGCTGGCAGGGTTCCTGCGAAACCTGGAACGCCTCCCTCGAACCAAAGAAGCGAGCGGCCTGACGAAGCAGCACGAAGGGAGGCATAAACAGAGATCCCCGCTGGCAGCATCACCCCAGGGCATCCTAGCCTGATGCATAGCAGCTTCCCAAAGCAAAACATCTCGCACCGCTCACACCGCTCACACCGCTCATACCGCTCACATCTCTCTCTCTGTCAACAACAGCGCTGCGGACCTCTAAATAGAACACATAGTGTTTGTTATATGCACTGCACACCCGGACGCGGCCATCCCCCGAATAAGGCCGCCTTCCGCATCCTTCCGCATGGGGGTTAGTGCTGGAGCGTAATGGCTGAGGCCTGGGGGTTAGTGCTGGAGTGTAATGGCTGCTGTTTGTGGCGGGATCTGACCGCATCGCAGACGACGACGACCAAACAAACAGGGGCCACATGCGCCCGGGGCAGTCACCAGTCAGGGGGCGCACAGACAGCAACGGGGCGCGCCGCCCGTCTCCTGCTGGCCGGCTGCCCTGCCGGGGTCGTGCATGCGTAATGTTAATCCGGCAAACGCCCTGAGGCTTGCCCTGACGATTACCCTGCTTCTGAAATAACCCCCCAGGCGAGCACTGCATCGATGTTCGGCAGCATCAGCCGCCAAGATTCCCCGGCCGCAGGCTTGGCCGGCTGGCTCTCCAGATAAAGCACAGGCATTTAAGAGCTCAACATCGAACAACAACGCCACTTCTCTTTCCAACTTCCATTCCCACTTCTCTTTCCAACTTCCATTCCCACTTCCCTCCCGCCTCGCATACATCTGACCCCCTCCCCCTCCCTCCCCCTCCCTCCCCCTCCCCTTATACCTGCTTGTTGCCCTCATCCCCCGACGTCCAGTCGCCCGCTCTTCGCCCGCTTTACGCTTCCTTTTTTTTTTTGCCCGCCAGGTGAGTTGTTTGTGAGCTTCCGGCTGCCTGATACGCCGTTGTGAACAACGACTGACCTCTCGTCCTCCTCTCCCAGCTCCTCACGGCCTCTGTCCACCTCGTCCCAAACATGTTCACCAGCATCGCTGCTTCGGCCCTTGCGGTCCTCTCCCTTGCCTCCGCTGTCCCCCTCAACGAGGACTACTACCAGCCCCGCGACACCAGCATCGCCGACCTCTTTAGGCGGGATGCACCGGACCCCACCGCGGAGAGTAAGTTTCCATTCTCCGCATGATGTGGCCGCACACTCCTCACGCGCACGCACTGACAATCATGCCACCTTCACCCCACCTCCCACCCCATTGCAGACTACACAAAGTACTATCCCGACTCCTGGAAAACCCCCAACACCAGCACCATTCCCCAGGCATGGCTCGACAAGCTCTACACCGTGTCGCTCCCCAACGTCTCGGTCGCAACGGCCCACGGTGGTCGCCCCACGTACCCCAACGGCGAGAACGACGGCGACTCGGATATCTGTTCGTTCACCGACCAGTGTGTCGAGCCCGAGGACCTGTACGAGCCGCCTACGGCCAAGGTCTACGCTGTGAGTGGCCTTCCCATCCATGCCTGTGCCTCCTTCTGCCTAGTGACTCTGGCTGACGTCTGCATGTGATAGCTTTCATTCGACGATGGACCCTCCGACGGTAGCCAGGCTCTTTACGACTTCTTGAGCGCCAGCAATCTCAGCCACATCGCTACTCACTTCATGATCGGCGGCAACGTCGTTAGCAAGTGAGCTGGTTTTTTTGGGATTCTGTATCGTCGGCTGCTGACGTAATGATACAGCCCCACCATGGTCCAGACCATTTTCCAGGGCGGTGGTCACCTCGCCGTCCACACCTGGTCCCACCCTTACAGTGAGCATCATGTGCGGAGCTCCTTCGTAACATAACCTGACATATCATTAGTGACCACCATGTCCAACGAGGGCGTCGTGGCCGAGCTTGGGTGGACAATGCAGGCTATCAGCGACCTGAACGGCGGCCGTATCCCCAAGTTCTGGCGCCCGCCTTACGGTGACGTCGACAACCGTGTGCGTGCGATTGCCAAGGGCGTCTTTGGGCTTGAGACCGTTCTCTGGAACGACGGTACGTTCATCAGTGTATGAAATGGCGAGCTGGCAGCAAGTACTGACGATCATTCCTTTTGAAGACACCAACGACTGGGAGATCGAGGAGAAAAACTCGGGCTACACTGTCGATTCTGTTACCGGTGTGCTCGACGGCTTCCTTTCCGACACTAACGCCTCGAAGGCCTTGTGTGTCTTGGAGCACGAGCTCGTGAGTGTTTTCCTACTCTCGTCTTATGTCGCAAGACCGCTGACACTCGATCTCATTAGTCCGAGAACACTGTCTGGGTGTTTAAGAACGAGTACCCCCGCATGCTGCAGCTCGGCTGGACCGTCATGAATATCGCCGACGCCTGGGGCATGGACTGGTACGTCAACTCTGCCAACGACACGGCGGCGGTCACCACCATGTCCGTCGCTGGCAGCTTGACAACCTCCACCTCCTCCTCCGCTACCAGCACCATCGCCACCACGAGTAGCGCGGCGGCCACGGTCAATGCCACCACGAGCTCTGGCCCCTCGAGCTCTGGCCCTACAGCCGCCTCGGCTGCCGCCAGCTCCAACGACGGTGTCGCCGTTGCTGTCTTGCCCCCTGCGGCCCTCATGGTCGCTGGCTTTGTCGGCGCCGCGCTGTTCCTTTAGTGTCGCACATGTCCTCCCAAATGATGTTTCCACTCCTTACTGTGGTTATCCGGTCACCTTTTCATCTCTTACGCATATGTAGCACCACGGACAATTTGCGGCATGACACCCCCTATCTCCTCTCCTTCCCCCTCCCTCTCCCCCCCTTCGCATAGAGGTATAATCTCGATAGGGCCGCAGGACAATAATCGATCGTATATACAACTCATATATACACACCTCCCGAACATTTATAGACGCCCCATCCTCATACCTGTCGTGTATATTACCATGCACACCGTCTGCTTCATTGTGGTTAGCCTCCCCTTCCTCCCTGAATCCGCCGCCAGATGGAGAACTAGATCGCGTTGTCATTCCAGACAATCCTGGCAGACTAATTTGCTACATCTCGATCCACTCAAGCATCCACATCACAAGCATCATCACATCTGAGATGTTCTTCTCGCACCTCCTCAACATCAATCGCCAACGTAAAGGTCGCGAAGAACCGTTAACGCCAAGTGCTTCGGGGTCTGTATCTCCAACGCGTCATCGGCTTCTTCATCTCTTGCATCATCGCCAAGACAGGCTTGTCAACCAACATCGCCCTCTCTGACAGGCTGGCCCCGCTGAGCAAATTCCCACCTGGCACAACATCCGCATACCTCCACCTCCGCCCTCCTCCGCCATGACGTGACGGACAGATCAAGACTTGCCCTCCGCTTGGTGCGGGTCCGTCTACGCCCATGCGGTCATTGTCAGCAGCCGGGTGAGAGACTCACGTATGTTTTTGAGCGGTAGTACTGTCATGGGCGGCTCGACTCACTGTGATAGGTGTCCCAGTCCCATAGGGCGGCGAGCATCCACTCGAAAGATCTCGGCCCGGCACCATCCACTCGCCGCCGGACAGTCCGGCGATGGCCTTGCTGACCGAGGTAGTATATCGAAGACGGGGGGTATGCACGCATACATAGCCGGGGTCCAGCTGATATATCCTCTGTGGCTGTTTGTCACCATCAAGCCTGAGGGCTCAAGGTAGCCTAGGCACTCTTGAACTGCTTCTTCTCGCCCCCGACGTCGCCACCGCGCAGCTCGATGACGCCGGAGGACACAGCACGACTTTGACCGCTCCACCCTCGGAGGCAGGCTGCAGCATTCGATCTAGTGTTTGGGATCAGACTGGCCATTGCTGATGAACGGACTGCCGTCGTGTGTCGGAGCGAGGAGGGGCGAGGGGCCGCCCACGCGCAGTCGCACAGTCAGTCGGTCGGTCGGAGGGAGCGGAGATGGGAACGGTTATGCACGGCACGGCGTACACGGCGCGCTTCATTGCTTCGCGGCCATCAGATACACAGAGAAAGGCGCAGGGAGTTTACCATCGGTGTGTGTGTACCGCTACTACGGAGGTTTTGCACTGTCCCCAGAGGGACAGAGGGACGTCAGACAGCTTCGCATCTTGTCGTCTTACCCTGGCGTATACACCCCTGCACACCTCCCTCAGGCTCGGGCATCACGCCCGCATGCATGTCCGTCGGGCTAGCAGCAGCCGGTGGCGGGGAATCGAGCATGCATAAGGCCCTGTCAATCAAAATCGTCGCCTGGAGACCGTGACGGGGACAGTGACTGGTGGCTTGCATCGAGGACGGAGTAAGTCATCCATCAGACTCATTAGCGATCGTGCCCTTTCGTGTCCTGTGGACTTCATCCCTTACAAGCATGATGCTACACACGACTTGGCCCGTTGCATCGTACGACCTGGCGTCCCCCCCAGATCGTCGCTGAGCCCTCGACTAGCCGTCCAACACGCATCCTATGCCCCCCGTCCTCCTATTCCCTCTGGGCGTAATAGCAGTGCATGTCACCGCCAGGTGTCAGCCCACACGCATGATCGTCGCGACCTCATCTATCTCCAGCAAGTCGGTGAAAAGTCGTCCCGGGTCATCGCTTGATCTCTGGATGATCACTCTGCATAGAAGCGTTTTGCCAGTATGTACTGAAGTATTGATGCTGTCGCCTCTCCTGCTGCAGCCTATTCCACCTGGAGTGTCGACGATACATGTACCATTCTAGTGGTATCAATCTCCGCTGTGATCTACAGCTCTCTGCCCTCACTCAGTTTACGGATGATAGAAACTACCACTGCGTATATACCGTCCTACTCCCCATGTGCGCATGTGCCCCAGACTTTGAGGATCGTATACGCACGACTGGAATAATGGATCGCTCCATTATGACCTACGCATGATAGTGGTGTACCAGTAATCTATGCCGAGCCGATCCGGTGTCTGGCAGCACCATTGTCAGCAAGGGCTCGAAGCTCGACCATGAAGCCTGATACAACTATACACCTACCTCAGACCCATCCACGCACCAGCCGCCCAGAACGTACTCCCACCTTTACCAAGGAGAGCAGTAAGCACTCTGCCCAGCGTTGAAGGGGGTATACGTGATACGGGCTCACTGCCATCTATCAGCCGGGGACCTTCCGTCCCCGTAGTCCAAGACCCATTTGTCCATGACAACCCGGACGGGGTCGCCCCGGTCCCAGATGTAGAACCCCTCGGCCCACTCCTGGTCGTTATCGTCCCACCAAACGACCTTGAGTACGGGTGAGCTCCGAGCGCATGCAACATGCCTCTGGAAAAGCTCACACGTGTGAGAACTTCATCTTCGTCTGGGTCCAAGTCGTCTGACAAGAGCGATGAGCGCCAGGGCTGATAAAGATTGGGATTCGCCAAAACGGTCCACACCTTCGTACGTGTCCCAGCCACAGGGGTCTGCGACCAACCAGTCCCAGGTCCCGGGGAACAACATCACTGTCTAGCGTACCGATGTGGCTTGGTGTCAGTGGACGGGCGAAGAGAGAGGGGGAGGTAAGCAGCCAGAGAGTTGGGAAGAGATCGAGCTGGGATACATCATTTTCGTTCACATGCAAAACCGACCCTTCTTATCAAGAGCCAGTGCGCTCGTTGCCAGGATGCCTCGAGGCCATGGGTGGCAAATTGGACTGTCAGGTCCGAAGGTCGTCGAGTCGGACATTGCGCGGCATCGCAACAGAGAAGAAGCGGACGAGGTGCTGAGCGCAAGGAAGAACCTGATAATAGGTCCTGTCAAGTACCGAAAACCGAAACAGCGCCCCCCGGGGGGGGAGTGAGGGTGTGCATCTCCCCCGATGGCTGCTGTCGGGGCTGGACCGTGAGCCTGCTCGTGTTCAAGTCCCTCATCAAGGCTACGTGGGCATCGTGATGGATGGCATTATCGCTGTCACGGTCCGAGGCGTGCCTCACTGATCACGTGACTGCCTGTCAGGCTCGGGGGACCAACGGGGGACGAGCAAGTCGAGATGTATGAAAGGATACTTATCCCTGGGCGGGGGCTCTGACACTGCACCGCCCCACGGCGCAGCGTATGCATGCATGCCTGCGGCGTGGGGTGTTCATCATCCACCCACGAGGGGGGGCCACATCAACGGCAAGAGCAAGCACTCCACCTCGCCTCCACCTCCCCCACGACTGATGACTCTAGGCGCACCGGCAGCGTCCTTGGGGCCATCGGCACCCTCGGAACCCGAAACAAAGGCACAGGCAGACACTTGCGGCTGCCCCGTGTTCCATCCACCAAAGGCACTTCGAGGCACTACTAAGGTGGAGGTGTGTGTGTGTTCGAGAAGCTCGAGGCGCCGGACCCCCTTCGGGTCGGCCTCGGGGAAGCGGCACCTCCAGCCGTGATCACACCGAGCGGAATCACACCGGTCTAGATAGAATACAGAAAGAGAGCGCATCTACCATCCGCCCTCATCATTCAACACTCCATCATCTGTGCACTTGCAAGGATCTTTCTTTGACGAGGGGCTATCGCGACCGACCGACGCGTTCGCAATGGACTGGGAGGAGGTAGAGCTGCTCAAGGCCAACGAGTTGAAGTGCCTGAGGGCCATGAAGACGTCCCAGTGGTGGCACGGTGGATCCAGTGAGTCTGACGTGGGTGCCACACTCATGAAGGAGCTTCACTCGCTAACACGCCCTCTAGGATCTCTTGCTTATGACCAGGTGGGCATCCGAGTACGTGGCTCCTCTAGCGGGTCCCAAGTTGAGCCATGCTGATACCATCTACTCTTAGCTACTGTTTTGGTGGGACACCCCTGATCAAAACGGGTACAAGCACTACTGGCAGTCTGCCTCGTACATTGTCAACCACGAGACGAGGTTGTGGGACATATTGCAAGGGTTCTTGTCCGCCTATCTCGACTTTAACGGGCAGGACCCGCGGGCCGATGACTACGAGTGAGCCCTAGCCAAGTAGACTGTATAATTTGAAGGATGGCGAGCTGACATTGATGATAGTATGGACTGGGATGGCGACGAGTTCTTCTTGAATCTACATCTCGTGAGCCCAGGCGACTGTTTCGCACATCTGTCCAAGATTGTCCTCGTGCTGACTGGGCCTCCTTTGTTTGTTTCCCATTTGTTTGCCAGTGTCCACTACACTATCCACACATGAGGCCATTTGCTACAATTGTGGTGGAACCCAAGTAGAGAATACGAGGGACTGGGGAGCAAGGAGTTATGCCTGTATAGAGCGACACGAGCATGCCGGGCGAGCCGAGAGAGGCCCCAACCTACCCGAGGCTCGGCGTAGAGTAAGGGCCTGTATCAATTGGACTAGCAAAACGTTACATTATGTGATGTTTGGTTTGGCGCTGAAACCATGGGGAGGGGGAGGTGTAATGGTTCTTTGTATCTGCAGCATACCCGGTGAGAGGGCCACGACAAGCCGTCACTGGTGTCCATATGGGTCGAGGACGGCTGAGATGTACCATGGTGAGATACATATGATTTCATTATTGGCGCAGTACAAGCGGGTAGCCCCGCTCTACCGAGCATCAGTACAAATCGAAAAGAAGATGCATAACCTAAACCACGAGAACATGCACCCCCACCCCTGCTGTCATCCTCAGGCCTGGGGCTCCAAATCGCCGCGAGCGGGACCGCACACGACACGCTCGCTCACTTCCATTCATCAGCGGCCGCCAATTTCAAAGTCCCATGCTTTCATCCTCCTCACCACATCACCTTATCCTCCAACCACCTTTCTCATTGACTGTGCCATGTCCAGTACCGCCCCCACCGATGCTCCTCCAGCCACGGCTACGGTCCCAGCCCCACCTGCCGAGCAGATCATCACCCCCGACCAGCCAGCCGCGGCTCAGCCTGAAGGAGAGGTCGCTGCCAAGGCCAAGCCTCGTGCTCGTCTGGGACCTATGGAGATCGTCCAGCTGCCTGCGTCGGACTCGGAACCAGAGGATGACGACGATGAGAAGAAGGATGATGGGGAGGCAGGGGAGGGGGACCCGGATTTCTTGAAGGATTACCCGGAGGAGACAGAGGTATGTAATTTCGTCAACTGGCCAGCTTGGACAAGTCCAACCTGCTTCTATGCTTGGTACTGCTCTGGTATTCACTCACATTTTGTGCTGATGCTTATGCATACACACAGGACCTGCAACTACAGCATCTCCGTCTCAAAACACCGTTTCTAGTCCCTCTCAACTTCCCCAGATTTGGGAAACACCTGAAGAGGCTATGTCTCCGCCAGAACGAGCTTACGTCGCCGTTACCGGCCGAGGTGTTTGAGGGGCTCGAGGAGCTGGAGGACATTGATATGTACGATAACAGGCTGGGGCCGAGGGTGCTGGACGAGGAACTGAAAGGGATTCCTAATGTCACGTATGTAGCCGCCGAACACTCTCCGAGCAACGCTGACATGTGAACCTGCAGTTCCCTGGACCTCAGCTTCAACAACATCCGGCACCCGCCCAACCTTCCCAGTCTGACCAAAGTTAAAGTGCTGTACTTGGTGCAGAACAAGATCTCCAAGGTGGAGAAGGGCGAGCTGGACTGGTGCAAGGATACGATCACGAGTCTCGAGCTGGGGGGGAACAGGATACGGGTGGTCGAGAACCTGGACCAGTTGACGCTGCTGGAGGAGCTGTGGTTGGGAAAGAACAAGATCCGGTCGTTGGAGGTAAGCTAGGTTGCTGCTCTTTCGTCATCCGGAGCCACAGCTAATCATCGGGAATGTAGAACCTGAACACCTTCACATCACTTCAAATACTGTCCCTGCAATCAAACAGAATCACAAAGCTTGAGGGGCTGGAGGCGCTGGTCAACCTGGAAGAGCTGTATCTATCGCACAACGGTTTGACAAAGATCGAGGGTTTGGAGAAGAATGTGGGTCCGCTTGTCCTCGAGGAACGTCCGTGGCCCCAGCTGACTCTGTCGCCGTGTAGACCAAACTGACCACCTTGGACGTGGGCAACAACATGATTGAGGAGATCGAGAACATCTCACATCTGGAGAACCTCGAGGAATTCTGGGTACGCCCCCCCCCCCCCCCCTTTTTCACGAGTGGTGAAACGGTCCTATGGTCCTTGCTGACACTTGAACCACCTACAGGCGAGCAATAACAAGATTGCCACACTGCGTGCACTCGACTCTCAGCTCCGCCCTTTGAAGAACCTCGTCACGGTGTACCTCGAGGGGAACCCTTGTCAGATGAACGACATGACTGGGTACAGGAGGAAGGTCATGTTGGCGTTGCCCCAGATCAAACAGATTGATGCTACGTGAGCTGTCCCTCTACATTCATCGCCGTTTCAAAGAACTAGAGCTGATCACGGAGAGTTGCAGGTATGTGAAACTCTCTTGAGAGACCGGCTGCATTGACAGAAAGAAGTCAGGCAGAGTACGGTTTCCTGTACAGTACGATACATAGACATGCATGTCATACTTTATTGTCTTCAAAGACCTGATTACCTCTACTTTTGTATTTGCTATACATCTACGCAGGTCATATATCCCCCTTTTCAGTCCCTCCCCCGATGATACGGCTCCACACCCACATTAACCCCCCCCCTTTAAAGATGGACCTTGCGCTTCTTCAGTTCCCTTTCCGGTTCCGGCGACGGTGCCGGTGTAGCCTCATCCAGCAGCTTGAGCGCATTCCGCAATGCCGACTGCTCCACCTCCAGATTCCTCTTCTTCAGCGACACCGCTGCCATCTGGCTCGTGGTGAGCGGCGACGACCCCGGATGCCCCGCGCTGGGCGAGGCTGTCCGGATGTGCTGCTGCGCATGGGGGTGCGGGTGGGCGTGAGGGTGGGCGTGCGAGTGCGAGCACGGGTGCGAGGGGGACAAGTGCGGAGAGTGGGAATGAGAAGATGGGCCCGGGGTGGAGGCGGATGTGGACGCGTGGGGAGGGGCGGGGCTGCTTGGCATGGGGCTGAGCTCGACGCGCGGGCCGAGGCACTTTGTACGGCGGGCGACGACGTCGGCGAGTAAGGCAAGGGATGCGAATTTGGCATTGGGGTGGGCCTAGGTAGCGTGGGTGTGTCAGTTATGACCGGGCAGGGCGAGGCTAGGGATGTAACGTACCTTGAGTGTCTTCCATGCCTGGTCTGGACGCAGGGTGGTGTGGTCATCCTCCGCGTCCTGGTGGTCATCGTGGGCATGTTTATGCCCCGCATGCCCCATGCTCTGCGTCCCCCCAACCGCGGACCTCGAGAGTGAGTCCTGCAGCCCGCTGGGCCCACCGATCCCAATCACATCCCCCGTGCATCCGCCCCCGCCACACAGCTCGGGGTTCCCGCAGCAAGCCATCTGGAGCGGTGCGAACGGTGTGTCGTCGACGCCGTCATCAAGCCTTGTCATGGTGGACGGGGCAGGCGCGGTTGGCGGTGTAGGCGGTGTGCGGATGAGGGTGGATGAGGATGATGCTTGGGTGACGTCAGGGGAAGGGGAGAGGAGAGATTTGATGCTCATGCAGTTTCCTGGGCATGTCGTGCATGGTTGGGAGTGCTCTTCGGTGTTTGCAGACTCGAAAAGGTGTCCGCAGAACTCTTGGCCTGGTACAAGCGTTAGGTGCCAGCTTCTCTCCAGGATAACAGGACGGAGTGGACTTACCGAAGGTGTCATTCCTGCATGCATCGCAGTTCGACGGATCACCAGTGCACTGCGCCTCCGCCTTGGCCGCGGGCGACTCGGGCCCAGTTGCAGTGCTAAGCGGCCAGATTGACATCTTTGCCGCCCCCGTCGTCTTGTTGCGCAGACGGAGTGGCAAAGCCGCCGTGGATGTCGAGGCGCGGAAGATGCCTGTCGCCGATCCGTTCGATCCGAGCTTGCTGCCGCTTGACAGGCTTGGCGATTCCGAGTTGGACAGCGCCGCGGCGGCCTCTTTGCATGCACAAAAACCGCCGCCCTCGCACAGCCCGCATCCGTCGAGAGTCATGCCCCCCGAGCCTGGGGACGAGATTTCTGGCTTGACATCCTCCTCCTCGACGGCGCGGCAGAGGCACTCATCGTTGGAGTGGCAGAACCCGCAGGCGTGGCGCGAGGGCTCTTCCGCAGGGGCGGCGGGCGCGAGGGTGAGGTGCTCGGGGAGGTAGGACTGTGGGGTGTGCGCCTGCTGGCATGGGCAGTCCGGGTCCGGGTTGGGACAGATGGGGCAGTCCTGGAGGGCGTGCGCTGACCGGCGGCTGGAGCCAATGGCAGAGAGGTGCGAGGTGGCACTCTGCCGGCGGGGGATGCTTGGCCCGGGGACGAGACTGTCGATCGTGCCCTGGTCGACGTCCATCCGTACGATCGTCTCCATCCCTCTGCCCGCCCGGACAGCCTCGACCTCCATCCGCATCTCCCTGACCGCTTCCTTCATCGCCCGGCGCTCCATCTCCCAGACGTCCTTCTCCCCGTTGTACTCGAGGCACGTGTTTTTGAGACTCGCGACTTCCGCCTTGAGCCGCTCGTTGTCCGCCTTGAGAGCCCGGGCGACTTCCTGGAGGCGGACGTTGGAGTGGATCTCGTCCGCCTCATACTGGCGAAGACGTTCCTCGAGGGTTTGGATGTAATCAGTGCGGCGGGCACGATGGGCACGCTGCGACAGGCGGTTCTGAGACTGACGCTTCTGTTTGTTGAAAATTGTGTCAGCTTTTCCCCTGAGCGCAGTGACCAAAGTATGCACTCACGTTGTCAGGCTCGTCCACGCTGACCTTCCTCCCCGGCTTTGCCCTCTCGGGAAGCACCCATTCTTTACTGGGCTTTGCAAAGATCTTGCCCGCCGACGACGATGTATCCTTGCTTGAGAGCATGGGCTGCGTGGTCCCGGCGGCCGATGTCGATGCGCCCGCGGACGAGTCTGCACGGGGTGCAGGCGACGGCCGGGATGATGTGGACGCATTCGCCGAGATGGACGGGGGCGGGGCGGGCCGTGCGGCGACTCTGGGGGCAGATCCCGATGGGGCGGCGTTGTGCACCGGACGGGCTGGCGGTCTGGGTGCCATGGGGCGAGATGAAGCGACTGCGGCGGGGGCGGAGGAGGAGGAGGTGGAAGGGCGGGCCTGGATACGGGGAGTGGGGGGCTTGGGGAGCATCATGGGACGAGTGGCAAGTGAGGGCGGTGCTGGGACGGCCACGGACATGACCAGACGGGGTTACTTGGATGCAGGAAAAAGGGGGCAGACGATGCGCCGATGTGGGGTGTCGCTGGCGAGTCCGAGGGGGGTGGGAGGGGGGTGACGCGGGTGGTGGATGTGAAAAGACGTTTGTGGGAGTGGGAAGGCGATGGAACGAGTCGGGAGGAAGAGGAGAAGGAGCAAAAACTGCGGCAGTGGCAAGGCGAGGGAGGGGTGCGTGCTGCTGTCTAATCTGATAACCCGGGCGGGAGCGGGGGGCGGGGGGCGGGGGGGCTAGGCTGCGCCTGGCTGGCCAGCGTCGGGCCGGGGGGCCTGTGATTGGCTGGGGGGCGGGCTGCGGCTGGGGGGCGGGCGGCGGCGGGGCGCGCTCAGTCGGCCGAGGGGTGCCAAGCGCGGTGGGGCTGGCTCTGCGGTGGGCGCTGTGGAGGCAGCAGGACGGGCAAGAAGCGAGCGGGCTGGCGTGGTGAAAAGAGAATCGCTCGGCTCGGCCGATGGGCGGACGGGCGCGGGAGCAGCCGCGCCCCGCCACGTGGCACTCAGGGACATCCCTTTATCAGATATGCCCCGGCCCATCTAGTCGCCCATCTCTGATCACCCGACCGGATGCTATGATGCTATGAACGGCCATGCATCTCCCCCCCGCCCTGTCGCAATCTATGCTAGATCCGTCCCGAACCCTATGCTACTTGTATCAACCTCCAGCGTACAAAAATCGTCTCTCAGGCCCCACCCCGCTCGCTTGCCCAGTGGCGTCATTAATTCAACCAGCCTCGACACGTCGCAGCACCGCACAAGCACGGCACACGGAGCGCGGGATCCGACTCGAGCGGGAACTTGTAGTCGTACAGAATCTGCACGCCAAGTCAGCGATCGACCGCGGACACGTCCCAGCCACGGCACGGCCCCACTTACCTCCTCTCCGGGATACAGCGTCCGCTCTGCATAGATGACAATCTGCACCAAAGCACACCGCACACCGTCAGCAGTGCCGATCACATGCATGCATAGCGCAGACACTCACCTTTGACTGTCCGTTCACCTTGATTATCTTGGCGTTGGCCGACGGATCACACGAGTGGTTGATGAGTCGGCTGCAAACATGACATCAGCGGCAAGCCCACCCCGCAGCATTGACACGCCGACCCACCTGACCGAGCCCTTGAACGTCGCGTCACACACGGTATCGTTGTCGATCCTGAACAGATACGACGACCCAATCCCCTGCTTCAGATATCGCTGCTCCCGCACATCCGCAACGGTCGCCCGGCAAAGATCGCCCACATATTCGCACACCATCTCCCCCATGTGGATCGTCTCCATCGCGTACAGCCCGTATCCCTCGATCGCCGAGCGCGCGAACCGCAGCTGCTTCTTCCGGATACGCAGCTGGTTGAACGCAAACAGGTCGCTCTCGATCGTAACGTGCGCAGCAACCGCCGCCGTCTGGCGGTGCTGGTCGCGCCCGGCCAGTCGCGCCGTCCGACCCGTCGTCACCCCGCCAGCGTCCTCTGCGTTCTTGGCAGCCCGGTTCCGCTGAGGCAGGTACTTGGATTTTTGCACCTGCGGGATCTTCTTCCACCCCTCAGCGCGCCACGCGCCTGACGTGTGGTACAGCGGGTGGTCCTCCTCCGGGGGCTCGTCCTCGTCGTCCGAGAACACGGGCTCCACGCCGTCCTCCGCCGCTGCCAGCGCCCGCGACAACCAGTACGCATCCGCGTCGTCCTCCAGCGTGCCCCCCGCAATGAGCTTGTCCAGCTCAGTCCGCGGCGACTTCTTCTTGGGAGCCTGAACGGCGGTACCGTCCAGTTTGATCTCGGACACTTCGGGGGTAGCAGAGTCGGTATTGGCGTCGGACGGGATCGCGACGACGGGCGAGGCCAGGCGGGCTTTCTTGGCCGCCTTGGACTCTTTGGCTTTCGCAGGCCGTTTCTTGCCTTTGGCCTCGACAACGGCGTTGGCAGCAGTAGGGGCCTTCTTGGCTTTGGGCTTGCCACCCTTGGTTTTGGCAGCGGGCTCATTGTCCTCCGGCTTTTTCAGCACCATCTCGTCCTTCACCGCCGGCGCCGCCTTCACCCCTGTCCCTTCCTCCTCCGACTCCATGTCCATATCCACATCCTCCTCATCCTTCTCCCCCTCCTCCTCCTTCCCGTGCTTCACCGCCACGGGCTTCAGTAGCGAAGAGACCACCTCGTCCTCAGCGTCAGACAACGATGAGCTCGAGTACGTCGGCGCCTTCTTCTTCGGCTTTGCCTGCGATACATCCTCGTCGCTCGAGTCCTCCTCTGACGAGTACATCCTGCTTCGCTTCCCTTTGATCTTCCCTCGTTTCTCCTCTCTCTCCTCCTTCTCCTTGGGCTTCACCGCCGGCACCGGCCTGTTCTTCTTTGCAATCGTCAACAGCCGCCAGTTGCCCTTTTCCTTCGTAGCGGTGGTGGGGCTCTCGGGCATGGGGCGCGCCGACGCAGAGGGAGGGACATGGACGTTGACGACGAGACGGTGGCCCTGCACCATGGTCGTGTCGAGCATGCGGGCGCGGTGCCCAGCGTGGTCGTCGCCGAAGAGGATATACCACCCCGTGTGATTATGCAACACCTGTAACCTCGTTAGCTCTTTGACAATTCTCGTCTCGGATACTCATCTCCGAAAGTGACGACCAGGCGGCTCACCTGGGTAGGCTTGAACACCTTGAAATGGTCTCGCAGGTACCCCTCATTCTCCGCCCTTGCCGGGAAGCACTTGGCATCGATAAACACATGCGCATGCCCATTCGCTTTCACAGCCTCCTTCACCCGCTCCACCGCCTGCTCATCCTCCTTGGTCGGCCCCGCCGCCCCCGCCCTTCGCCGGCCATATGGCGACCGCCCGCCTTCTCGCCCACCGGCGCCGGCGCGGCGCCGCCGGCCGTCATCACTCCCCGAGTCGTAAGACGAGTACGAGTCCAACGAATCATAGGACGGCGAGCGCGATGCGCGCGGGATGTACGTGTCCGCACCAGGCGCGAGCGACCGGCGCCTCCCGCGTGATATCTCCCTGTCGAGATCGTACCCGGCCCCGCCAGCCCGGTCATACGCGTACCCCCCCTGCGCCCGCCGCGCGAATGGGGCTTCGGTGAAGCTCGACTCGAGCTGCTGCACAGGCGACTCGGGGAGGTACCTCCCCCCGGCCCCGCTGAGCGTACGAGCTGCGCCGCTGCCTGCCCAGGGGGGCGGGACGGAGCCGCCTGCTGCAGCGCCAGGGTAAGATCTGGAAGGCGGTAAGCTGGTGGGAGCGTTGTTGTGGAAGATGATGGTCGGAGGGCGGTACCGCTTTGCCGCGGTAAACATCTGCTTGGCGGGGGTGAGGCCTGTCGGCGCCGACGGGTGGGGGGTCTCTGAACCTGCGGCGGGGGTGTTGGCTGCGCCAGATGCAGAACGACCCCCGAGCGGGGTGGGGGCGGTTTGGGCGAGTGGGGTGGGGGTTGCGGTAACCGTCGACGGTGCGCTTCCTGGTGCTGCCATCGTCCCTGCCGCCCCCGATCCCGCCGTAGACCCCGCCGCCGCGGCCGCAGCCACTGGCTTCTTCTTTGGTGGGTACCTCCGCTCCATCTCCTCCTTCACCGCCTTGTCCATCCTCTTCTTCCTCCCGTCCAACACCACCTTGATCTTCTCGTCATGCAGCCCGACCTTCTTCCCATCGCACATCTTGATCACATGCTTCGCCACCTCGTGCGCCGTGCCCTTCTTGCCCTGCGCGGGCCCGTCGAACCGCACCCAGCAGATGCCCAGCTGCATCCCCGACTTGGTGTCCGTTTTAAGCTGCAGCTCCTTGATCCGTCCGTGTGGCCGGAGGAACTTTGAGATCTGGTCGCTGGTGGTGAGCGGGCTGAGGCCGGTGATGAGTACAGCGGTAGGCGGTGATAGCGGTTTTGCTGACGTCGAGTTTGAGTCCCACTGTAACGAGTCAGATCGTCAGCACCTGCACATACTCATCTGCCCCCACCCGCACATGCAAAGACTCACCTCAAACGCAATATCATGAAACCCCGGGCGCACTTTCATCGTCCCCCTCCCCCTCACCCTCTGCTCGCTCGGAACCCCCAACCGCGGATCCACAACATCTACCACCAATCCACCCTCCCTCCCGTCAAACCGCTGCGTCTCTTTCCCATCCTTCCCCTTGCGAACGAGGAAACTGCCGCTTCCAGGGCGGTGGAATGCACACGCAGGAGGGGCGTACGCGGGGCGTACCAATTTTGGTACGGGCGCGGGGACGGGTGGGTCGGCGAGCGCGGATGAGGGAGGGGAAGGAGGAGGGGGAGAAAGAGGGGGTTGACGGCCTGGCGAAGAGGGGCGCGGGGGAGATGCCGCGCGAGACGGGGCGGATGTCGCCTCCGCGGCAGTCTCCGCCTCCGCCTCTGGCCCCGTGGACTCCGACTCGTCTGTCGAATACACAGAAGGCGCCCGCCTGACCGGCAGGTCGCGAAAGTGGAAGGAGGGGGGCAGGGTTCTGCCCACGGCAGTGGTGGATGTGCGCGAGGGGAAGGGAGGGCGATCCAGGGGATTGGGCAGTTGTGGTGCGGTGGTTGGCTGGCGAGGGGCGAGGAAAGGGGTGACGGTAGGGGTGAAGGTTGCAGAGGAAGGGGGGCGGACGGGAGGTGGAGGATGTACTATGACGGGAGCGCGGTTTGCTGGTAGACCGGGAGGTGCAGGTTGTGGGGGGGCTGCTGCAGGAGGAGGGGGAGGTGGTGGAGGCTCCACAGTCGGGGAGGGAATGGGACTCGGTGCAGGCTCCGATGCTTCCACCCTGTCAATGGTGACATCCCGCTCTGGGCGAGGGGGCTCGCTTTGAGGCGGCGGAGCAGAGGAATTGGGAGGCAACGGCGGGGCTGGCGACGTTTCCATAGCTGGCGGGGGCGGAGGCGCGGGGCTCGCAGGGGGGGGGTTGGTGTCGAGGTGGGGTGGTCTAGGCCGCAGCATGCCGACAATAGGCATGGACACCTTGGGAGGCAGCGTTATAGACACAGACACCCTTGCCCTGTCCTGCCCTTTCGACAGGAGGCTCTTCTCCAGCTCCTCCTTGTCCTCCTTCTCCTTCGCCAGCCGCTTCTTATTATCCTTTTCCTTATGCCTCTCCTCCCGCTGCTTTTCATCCTCCTCCCACTCGCGCCTATCCCTCTCACGCCTCTCCCTCCGCTCGGCCGAATCAACTTCTTCACGGGCCTTGCGCTCCTTTCTCTGCTCGTCTGTCTCATCCCGCCCTTCGCGATCTCTCTGCCTATCCCTATCGCGGCCCTTCTCCCGACGCTCTGCCCGGCCAGGCGAAAGAGAAGCCCGCGAATCCCGCCGAGCCCTGTTCCGTTCCTCCCCATCCCGATACCGCTCCCTGTCTCGGTACCGATCGCCGTCCTTCTCTCGACCACGCTCCCTGTCACGGTCACGACTGCGGTCGCGGTCCTTCTCGCGGTTCTTCGCGTCAGACGGCCGGCGGGCGCGATCTCTCTTGCGCTCGTCACGATCTCGCTCACGATCACGGTCTCGGCGGCGATCAGAGTCTCGCTTCCGGTCGTGATCGCGATCCCGAGAGCAGTCACGCTCCCTGTCGCGGTCTCTCTCACGATCCCTCTCTCTCCCCTCCTTGTCCTTCCTCTTTCCCTTATCCTTCTCAGCCCCCCGCTCCTGCTCCTGCTCCTCCCACTCATTTTCCTTCTCTGCCATGCTCTTCACCGAGCCCCTGCGCTCCGTCTTCCGCTCAGACCGATGTCCATGCTTCTCCCCGCGCTCGCGCTCGCGGTCTGTATCGTGATCCCGCGTGTGGTGCGTCCGCGACAATCGAGCAGTACTAGGCTCAGCGCGGACCTTCTCCCGCTCGGCATCCCGCTCCGCTCGATATTTCCCGTCCAAGTCCGAGTCCTTGGCCCTGTCCTTGTCGGACTTGGACCGGCTCGATTCGGCGTGGGAGGAGGAAGAGCCAGTGCGGTGGTGGGAGTAGGTGCGGGAGTAGGAGTGGGAGTGCGAGGGCGCGTGCGAAGCAGGGCGAGAGAGGAAAGATTGGGTAGGAGAGGGTGTCAGAGGTTGGGCCTCGTCTACTTCACCTTCCTCTAATATCCCGTTCCTCTTCTCATCGTGTGACCCCGCCGCCGTCCTGGACCCTACCGTCCCGTTCGCCGCCTGGCCCCTGCCACCCCCGCTCCCGTTCTCACCCCAGAACACGGACCCATTCGCCCCCGGAGTCACCGGCGGTCCCAGCCGACTTGTAGGAGACCTCTCCCGAGGAAGAGGCGGAAAAGGTATCCTGGGAGGTAGCCCTGGTATGGTGAATGATACCTTCTCGCCGATCCGGTTGTCCAAGCGGGAAAAGAGGGCGGCACCGTCCCCTGTACCTTGCGCTTGCGATGGTCCTTGGGTCTGTCCGTGTAAGGGCCCATTCGACTTCCACCCTTGCGCACGAGGTCCACTATGCGGAGTGGGAGCGGGCGGGCCAGCTGGACCGGGGCGAAATGCTCGGGGGCCAGTGGGGATCTTTGGTGACAAAGGGTGCTGGGCCGAGGCTGGGGACTGGGACTCGGTGCGGAATCCTATGGGGGGGGGAGGGAGGGAAGGAGGGGGAGGAAGGGGAGCCATGGTAATGACTCTAGTGGGGTGTCGGGAGCATAGGTGTCAGAGATAGGCAGAAGTAGGGGGGGGGGGACGTGGATAGACGCGTGGTGATCGCTCTGAGAGGCGGGAAGCGTGCGCGACTGCGGCGGGGAAAGATGGGGTGTGGGGGTGGGATGGGATGTATGCACGTGGCTGAGGGTGGGGGAGAGGGGTAGAGGAGGTGGATGAAGGTGGATGTGGGGGAAATATGCTACGTATTACGGTGCGTTATCATGGATGAATGTCTGGAGGCGGAATTGACAATGTCGTGCGTGAATGAAAAGGGCCGACCGGACGTGCTGGCGCCGTTGGAGGCACGTGGACACCACGTGACTGGCAGGGCCTTCAGCCAAAGACGCGAATTACTTTCAGAGCGATACGGTACGGTATGATACGATCCTTCACCCCCTCCATCGTTTACACCTCGGCTGTTTTGATATCTAAATCGTCCCCATAAGAGTATGTGCATGCATGAATAGATCATAAGTGCCAAAGAGTCTCCCGAGGCATGCCAGCATGGTCCGTTTACATAGATTGAAGCATGATATTGTTTTATTACAGTACCCTGTCTGGCCTTTCCGTCTCCCAAATGCAACTCGATAATGTCCCTCCCAAGCCCCACCACCCGCCGCGCCCAATTACTCCCCCACGCGCCTGCGTTTCACTGCCGTGCTCCGCGTAGCCAGCTGCAGCTCGACGCACTGCTCAGAAAGCTGCTCCCCAGCCTCACCGTAGCGCTCCGTCAGCGCCGTCTTGCGCTGGATGACCTCGTTCATGGTGAAGGTGAGGCTCTCGAGGCCTGTATGTGAGATGTACGTCAGCTGCGAAGGGTGGTAAAGAAGCAGACCGGAAACTGACGGTATAGGAAGCTGTCGAAGTTGTGTTTGGCCTCGTCGAAGCGCTTCCTCTGGTTGTCGATCATCTCTGCTGCCTGTCAGATTCGGCTGAGGTTGCTGGCTCACCGTTCACTCACGCTCAGGGTCGGACCATTGACCCTGGTGCGTAAACTCCTTGGCAGCCTTGATGCGCTCCCTCCAGATTTCCTGAGGGTTGATGCCCTTGAGAAGGGACATGTGATCCTCAAAGTTTTTGGGGATGACGAAGCGCGGGGCGGCCTTGATTTTGTCCTGGAAAAGACACGCGTCAGTGTCTGTCGATTCGAGGACTTTCAGCGGAAATTTGCATCTCTGCACACTCCAACTCACACGCACATCTCCGAATTTCGCATTCGGAGTAAAGTTGAACACACTCTCACGCTCCTCCCCATCCTCCGTCGCGCGCTTCCGCAGGGTACCCACCACCGTCCCATCCAGATCCGCACCTTCGTCATTGTCAAACACCAGCGCCTGCAGATTGCCGCGGACCCACTTGTTGTCGGTGTGATTCTCGGCGAGGGGTTTGCTATTCTCGCAATGAGCATTCTCAGGCGCAAAAGAGGGGTCCTGCCCGCGCTGAGGAGCAGCGGTCGGTCGCGCAGGGCGCTGAGGGACCTGCAGATTGTTGTTGGTTGGAGGGGTTTGTTCAGCATCTTGAGTTTTGCGGAATTGCACCTGCTTCTGCTGCGGAGTGAAAAACTGTTGCTGGTGCGGAGATTGGGTATGAACATTCTGTTGGGCTTGAGTGTTATCGGTGTTGATGATAGGGTTGACGTGGGGCATTTGAGGTTGACTATGTTGAGCGGTTGGCGCAAAGGCGCAACCCATGCCGGACCTGGGGCGAAAGAGCGGTTGCGTGGAAATTTGGCTGGTGGTGTGGGTCTTCTGGTCGTGCGACTAGTTTTAGTCATACCGTACGACTTCATGACGAGAGCGACTGGTGACTGACCTCTTCAATATCCTTTTCCAAGTGCGCGCCAGTAGGCGGGGGCATCTCCTCCATTGAGTCCCTCCTCGCAATCGCCACATCATTCACTCCAGAACATCTCGCGCGCTGGAATTGAAACCCTTGCTCAGCGTTCCCCTCCCTCCCCGTTCCATCCTCACCACCCAGGCCCACCTCACCCTGCGCTCGGCGCGCCCCCTGATTGCCTCGCGGGAAAAAAGCCTGCGGCCTGCCCGCCCCAACCCCGACAAGCGAGGCGGACCCTCCAA
Organism: Cryptococcus sp. VH57_BW; assembly: GCA_024271845.1. Taxonomy (NCBI): domain Eukaryota; kingdom Fungi; phylum Basidiomycota; class Tremellomycetes; order Tremellales; family Cryptococcaceae; genus Cryptococcus; species Cryptococcus sp. VH57_BW. The sequence continues at coordinate 23,576 of JANBXI010000004.1, forward strand.
GTGCATGAATAGGAATGGGCGACTGCACCCCATCCACGCCTCTCTGCTTCAGCTGTCCGTGGACGTCCTGCCCCACCACGGGGGTTCTCTCCCCGCTACGCCCGAACGGATCCATCCGCGCCAACACCCTTTCTTCCTCATGGTAAGCGCGGTATGCCTCTTCTTCATCATCTTGCTCCTGCTGGCCGTAGCACTCGTTATCATTCCCCATCTCATGCAGCGGTGACCGTACACGTTGTACCTCTTCCTCGGGAAGAGGGGAGATCCGTGCACCCGAGCGGTCCGTTACGTCTTGTACATGAGAGTGGTGTGGAAGCTGATGTTGATGCGGCGAGCGGTGGTTGACAATGAACGCGGTAGGCTGGAGGTAGCGCACCTCGACTTGAACGCCCTCGGGGAGGGGAAGGGTGTATGGTGAGCGGTCTGGGGCGCGGAGGGAGGGGTGGCGGCGCATGAGGCCCGTGGGCTTGATGGAGGGTGTAACGGTGAGGTGAGACATGCTGAGGAGGCGCTATCGAGCACGAGTATCATTAACGGTGAAACAATGTAAAGTGGAATAAGAGAGAAGATGGCTCGTGGCCTGAGCAAGATAGGAGGCAAGCGTGAGACGCTCGGGTCTGAGAGGCGGGCGAGACGGGGGTGATACGGTGATATGACGGTAGCTGCTTGGGCTGATGACTCACCTGTCTCGCTAGGTTAGCGCGCAGTACTGAGATTGGTATTTCTGAGTTTTTGACGTTTACGGCTGATGCGCGGGAGAAGGGAAGGGATTGAACTATAAGAGGGATATGGAAATGAGTGTATGGGGTGAGGAGGGAAGATGCATCGCGATGTCAAGAAGGACGTGACGGGCGCCGCGTCGCCATTTTCCTCGCCTAAAGCGGGGCTATGATGACATGCCTAATATATATCAGTGCCGCATGCCTAACTTCCGCCCATGATCTTGTCCAAAAGTCTGAGCCAATGCGGGTGTCTTGATGTCAGCCATTGACGGATATCATTCACGCATATCATATCATCACAGACTCAAAGACTGCCTGCCAGGTTCTCCCCCCCCCCCCCCCCTTCTTTCCTACAGCCACACAGGTGTACGGGTGCAATCAGTGAGTACCACAGCTCTATCTCTGAAAGCAGCCACGGGGCACAGCTGACCCACGCCTAGCTGTCGTTGTGATCACGCACATCCACATCCATGTCCATCAAGGCTACCGCCAATGGTCTCGCGGCCTTTGGCCCGGCCTGGCGGCCACGTCTCCCCCGGATACCCCCCGCTCCTCTACAGCAGGATCTTCCACCCGTGCAGGGGTGCTCGAGGTGGTTTTCCTGTCGGTCCTGCCGCCCGACTGGCTCTGGCTCTGTGGGTGGTCCGCGTGCAAGACGGAGGTTCGCGACCACACCTGCCGCCTCGCGCAACCTGTCGCCGGCGTCGTCGGGGATCACCCCAGCACAGGCGTCCGTACGCAAAGAAGGAGCGGGACCGACGCTCTCCCGCTCCAGACGCGAGAACTTTCCCGAGTCCCACGCGCACCACCCACGCACCACCCATTCACTGCCAATGCCGGACCTCCCGTTGCCCCCCCCACTCCCCTTTTCGCCTACCTCCCTCCCGTTCCAACGGCACCTCTACATTCTCTCGCTGGCCCTCGTCGAGCCCTCGCCCGACCGCTCGTGGGCCGTCTTCCGCGCGCTGCACCCGTCCCTCCGGCGCTGCTTGCCGGACGAGACGTACCGAGCGCTCGTAGCCCGCCAGCGCGGGTGCGAGAATAAGGAGGTCGCGTGGACGAGGGTGAAGAGTCTGCTGGTGCTGGGGGAGAGGTGTGGGGTGGATTATGGAGAGTTTGGGGTGGAGGAGCTGGGGGCTGTCTACATGTTGGGGGCGGATGAGAGTGTGCGTCATCCGGCGATGGGGGAGGCGGCGGTGGAGGAGGAGGATGGGGAGGGCGAGGGGATTGGAGTGGGCCCGAGGAGAGCCAGCGAGGTGATTGGCGAGGGCACTGCCGGGGGCGCGATCGCGAGCGGGCCCACCGCTCTCGACCCCGAACCCGAGCGCGAGAGCGACCTCTTGCCCTCTCTGTGGACGGCCCTCACAACGCTCTCCCCCAACCTTGGCAACATCCCACTTGCTGTCCGCCGCTCCTGGATCCTCTACCACATTTCCATTCTCGAGCGGCGCCGCGCTGTCGGTGCGCCCTTCTCTGACGACTTTGTCCGGATCCAGCATGAGCTCCGCCAGTTTATCAAGGGCGGCGGGGCGCGCTGGCTGACCATGGAGCTGGGGAGGATGCTGCAGCTTATGAGCAGTGGGGTGAATGCGAAGGGGCATGCGAGGGTGTTGAGGTGGATGGTGTGGTGCATGTCGCGCAAGGTGGATGTGCCTCAGAAATACATGGCAAGTACGATGGTCAAGCTGTGGACGTTTGCGGACAGGGAAGGGATGGACGGGAGGAAAGTGCTGGAGGATGTGGTGGAGGATCTGTTGAATGGGAAGATGTTTACGCAGGCAGGAAACCCGGAAGAGAGGATGTGGAGGGGGGACAAAGTGAGGGAGGTGATGAGAGGGGTGATGCACTCCAAGGCGGAGAAGGCGATGGAGCTGCTGCGCAGCGGGGAGATGAGCTACGAGGAGATCAACAGGTTGGGGCATAATCTGGCGCTGCATGGCAAAGGGCGGAAGAGCAAACGGGCGATACATGACTGGGACGGCGCGGTGCGGCTTCTCGCGGCTGCGCTGCAGATGGCCCCGAGGAAGGACGCAGGTGTTGCGGCTTGGCCTGAGCCGCACCCGAGGAAGGACGTGGAGGCACTCGTGGGGGCGATCAGCGTGTCGCTCACGAGCGGCACACAGCTGTACGGCTCTGCCGAGTTCACCCCGGACGACCTCACCCCGATCATCCTCCGGTTCCTCACCCTCGTCGTCGACGCCGACATACTCGTTACCCTCCCCGCCGACATCGCCGTCGCCCTCTTCCACCTCTGTCTGTCGACCCTCCCCGACGCAGCGGCATTCCCCCTCGCGCGGGCCATCTACCCCTTGGCGCGCGTCGTCGATCCCCCATGGGCATGGGGCAAACGCAGCCCCTACACATGGCGATGTGTGTTCCATCACGCGCTCGCGCCCGAGTCGCGCGATATAGAGTGGGCGTCGCGCCTGTACGCCGACTCCCTAGCGGACGGCGCGACGGTTGACCCAAGCTCGCAGCTGGCGATGATCCACGCGGTCAGCCAGCTCCAGCCATGGGACCCATCGCGCTCTGTCCTGCTCGAACGCCACATCAAAGACTACCTCTGGGACGAGTCGCTCGATCGGGCGCGCCTCGTCGTGACCGTCGTGGATGGCCTCACTTCCCCCAAGGACAGCATGGCAGGGTGCGTCTCGGACGCCGAGATAGCGCTCGGCCTCGCAGAGCGCCTCTCCCCTCCGGGCGAGCCTTTTTCGACATTTGTGACTTCGCGGATCATCGCGCAGCTATCCCGCTCTCCGACCCCTGCCCACCGCACCAAGGTCCGCGAGATGCTGCTGGACCTCCCGCCCTCGAGCGAGTACACGACTGCCACGTATGACACGGTGCTGAGCCATCTCGTCGAGCTGCACCGTGAGCTCTCGCCCGATGAGATGCTGGTGCAGGTCGTGAGCGTGTATCGCGAGCTGCTCGCGCGGGGGGTGGGCGCGAGCTCGCGGACGGTGAGCGTGATGGTGCGTGGGCTGCTTGAGGCGGGGCATACGGATGCGGCGCTGGGGGTGTTTGGTTCGTGTGTGGCGCAGGATCTGCTTCTGATGTCGAGTGCGACGGGGCAGCTCATGGTGCGCCTCGGCCTGGCCGGGCGGGATGCGGAGGCGAGGGAAGTGGAGAGGCGGTGGAGGGAGGTGCAGGGGCGGGTGAGCCCGGGGGGGTGGGATCGAGGGGTGGTGGGCGCGGGGGTGTTGTTGGATGTGAGGGCGGGGAAGGAGGTGGATCTGAGGGAGATCGAGGAGAGGACGGGGTGGGTGGGGGGGGAGTCGTACCTGGAGTTTGTGGAGTCGCAGCGGCCGCCTCGGGATGCTGGACGGGGAGGAGGGGCGGTGGTGCGGGAGGCGGTCGTTGAGCAGCGTGCGTCGTGGGAGGTGGGGGGTGTCGGGGCTGTGGGCGAGGGGGGAGACACGGCGCATGGGATGGAGCGGGTGGGATACAGGCGCAAGGGGGACGAGCGGGGACCGATGTATGGCACGGGGGGGATGGCGCCAGTGTTCTGAGATATTTGTTGCATATATATATACCCGGCACGCGAATATACCATCATCACTCAACGCATAGAAGGTGCCTGCGGGTGGAGGCCGGCGCGGCGGGAAGGTGCGGGGGCTCGGGTCGAGTCAGGGGCGGGTGCGTCGGTTCGGCCCCCCGCGGTGTGTCTGGCGGCCGGCGGGTGGACGCGTCCTGACCGCTGCTCGCTGACTCAACGCACGATGCCTGCCACGCGCCGTGGCCCTCCGTTCCTGGCCGCACAGGAGCTCGCTCGCCTTTTCCCCTCCTCGGTCGCTTCCCTCCCAACCACCACGCTTCCCTTCTCCCCCTCCCCCGCCAGATCCTTTCCCGCCCCCCGCATACCCCCCCTCCCTCCCCGCCCAAAGGAGCGGCCCGCCACCCCGCCACCCACCCACACCGCAGCCCCTCTCCGCACGCCCAGCCCCGCATCGCCCGCATCGCCCGCATCGCCCGCACCAACGCTGCCCGTCCCCCCCGCAGAAATTAGTCGTCGACACTTGCCGTTGACAAAGTGTGCACAAAAGCCTCTCCGTGCGCATAGACACCAGACGAGCGTGGGGTATCGACCAGCGCGTACGCTGCACAGCTGTGGGATCGAGGGCGAATCTTCGAGCCAAGAGGCACACGTGTCCGCAGGAACGTCGCTCCCGACGCGATCCTCGACTGGCTCGCACGTGAACGTTCTCTCTTTGCCCGCCCACCCCGCCCCGGTCCTCCCTTCCTTGGCCCACACGGCATGGCCTCAGCCAAGCCACTCCCACGTTGACCAGCGGGACAAAAGTACCATCATCAGGCTTGATTGCTGGTAACCAGGACGCGAGACTAGTCTGCTAGATATCGTCGTGAGTGTCTCGGCATATTCCCACGTCGCTGGGTGCACTGTATCCCTCGCTGACTTCTGATCCACCCCACAGCCTGAACCCAGGCACACCGACATCACGACGGTCGCGCACCCATTTTCTCCACCCACCCCTCTTCCCACCAGCACCTCCCCGCCCTCCCCGCCCTCCCCGCCCTCACCGCGACGGCGCGTCGCGCCTCACCCCTCCCCCACCATGGCAAACCTTCTTCCAGGCGCGTCCACGTCCTCCTCCTATACTGGCGACATGTCCCACCCCTCCTCCTCCAACTCCCTCCCCTACTACCCGCCCTCCTCTTCCCACTCCCTCCCCTCCTACCCACCCTCCTCCTCCACCTCGCACCCCCCGCCCTCGCGCTCGTACCTCCATGCCGATGATGGCGACGACGAGGAGGATCTCTTTGATCCCATGTCAATCGACCCCGAGTTGCGGCTCCGCACCGTCAAGACCGCGCACTCGGTCATTGCCGAGTCGATTCGCTCAGAGGCGCTCGCGGAGAAGCGGGAGAAGCGGCGCAGGCTGTTCCGGTCGATGAAGCGCAAGGCGTCGGGACTCAGCAGCATCGGCACGATCAAGAGGGAGAAGGACGCGAGCGGGAAGAAGAAGGCGCCGCCTAGCGAGGAGCCAGATACAGATAGGTCCAGGAGGGACACGGTCACGACCGTCCATACCGAGTTCGGGGACGGCCCCGGGACGCACTCGCACGCCCAGATTCCCCCTCCGCCGAAGCCCGAGCCCCCCACGCCAGAGGAGCTGGCAAAGGGCTCAAAGGGCAAACGATGGGGTAAGAAGGGCAAGCCCGAACCCGTTCGTCGCTCCATCTTTGTCAACACCCCCCTCCCCTTGCCGCTGCTCAATCCCAAGGGCGAGCCCATCGTGCGCTACGTACGCAACAAGGTCCGCACCTCCAAATACACGATCGTCTCGTTCGTCCCCAAAAACCTGTTGGAGCAGTTCCGTCGCGTCGCCAACATCTATTTCCTCTTCCTCGTCATCCTTCAGGCCTTCACCATCTTTGGCGCACCCAACGCCAAGATTGGAATGCTGCCGCTGCTGGCGATTCTCGGCATGACGGCGATCAAGGATGCGATTGAGGATTGGAGGAGAGCGACGCTCGATAACGAAGTGAACAACTCGGCGACGACAAAGTTGGGAGGGTGGAGGAACGTGAATCAGCCCAAGGATCCCAGAACCTTCCTGGAGAGGATGTTCAACATTGGTCCCGGTGAGCAGCTTCCCATAAGCCAGTCCTCGTCGAGAGAGCTTGCAAGCTGACACTGTCCACATCAAGACCCCACGAAACTGTCCAAGGGCGTCAAGAAGCTCCGCGACCGCGAGGCCAGCCTCGGCAACCAGATTGTCATGGACACGCACAAGGACAATCTTGAGCAGGATCAAGACCCCGTCGAGGACGTCCTCGTTATCGACAAGGAGTCGTACCCGCTCGAGGACATGCCATCGATGGACGTCCCCTCGGTCACCCACGGCGCGGGCGCGGGCGCGGGCGGCAGTCTGGCCGACCCGCCCTCTGAGGCGGCGTCGTTCGCGTACGTCCAGTCGCACCAGTACAACCGCAACTCGCTTGTACCGAGGAACTCGTCAACCAGCTTGCCGAGCATGATGTCGAGGAAGAGTGTGGGTGTGATGGATTGGAGTAGGCCTGGGCGAGGGTCGGCGCAGTGGGAGCGAACGCTCTGGTGAGTCATGCATATGCGCACTGAGCGTTAGAGTGGATGGACTCTTTCTAACTAACACCTGGTATGATGACAGGAAAAAACTCGAGGTCGGCGATCTCGTCTTCCTCCGTGACAACGAGCAGGTCCCCGCCGACATCATCGTCCTCTCCACCTCCAACGCCGACGACCTCTGCTTTGTCGAGACCAAGAACCTGGACGGTGAGACCAACCTAAAAATCCGCCGCGCACTCAAGGCCACCGCGTCCATCACGTCAGAAGAGGACCTCGAGCACGCCCACTTTGTCGTCGACTCGGAACCCCCGCATGCGAACCTGTACACCTATAATGGGGTGCTGCGGTACACGCCTGCGGAGGAGTACGTCAAGGGCGGCGGGGAGGAGAAGGCGGATGCGATCACGATCAATGAACTGTTACTCCGAGGGTGCTCGTTGAGGAACACCAAGTGGGTCATTGGCATGGTGGTCTTCACCGGCGCGGACACCAAGATTATGATGAACGGAGGTGACACGCCGTGAGTTGTCGTTCGTCTTTGGATCTGGACTGCGCGGGGCAAAATGACTGATTCCCTGTGGCGCAGATCAAAACGGAGCAAAATCGAGAAGGAGACCAACTTGTGAGTAATCAGCCCCCCGGCTCCTGTGCCTCGATCTCGCGGGAAAGCTGACACTGCTCCGCAGCAACGTCGTGATGAACTTTGCCATCCTCATCATCCTCTGCCTTGTCACCGCCATCCTCCGTAAGCTCATATAATATACTCTTGCTGTGCAGCCGCCGAGCTGACCCATGACACGACAGACGGGTGGTACCGTTCTCTCTCGGGAACCAGCGCAGATGTGTATGAGCCCGGAGCCGAGGCGAGCGATAACGTCTACCTGGACTCGGTCATCATCTTTTTGTGAGCAGCTGCCTCTTTTTGTTCGTCGCTCTCGGCTGCGGATACATGCATGCTGACGCGTTTATCAGCTCCTGCCTGTTGGTCTTCCAGAACATCGTCCCAATCTCGCTTTACATCACGGTGGAAATCGTCAAGACTGTAAGTGAACCGGCTCAAGCTATGGTGGAATCGTCGCTGACGGGCTTTGCAGATCCAAGCCTACTTCATCTTCCAGGACGTCGAGATGTACTACCAGCCTTGTACGTAGCTCTTGAGTAGCGCACCTTGAGATGAAGCTTACACACCTACCGCAGACGACACGCCCTGTGTCCCCAAGACCTGGAACATCTCTGACGACCTCGGCCAGATCGAATACGTCTTCTCCGACAAGACCGGTACCCTCACGCAAAACATCATGGAGTTCAAGAAATGCTCTATCCAGGGCGTGTCCTTCGGCGAGGGTCTCACCGAGGCCATGATGGGCGCTGCCATCCGTGACGGACAGGACGTGGGCACTGCGATGGACGACCAGGAGGACAAGATGGACGCGCTCAAGGAGAAGATGGTAGGGACGATGAAGGCCTCGATCAAGAACCGCTACCTCCAAGAGGACAAGCTCACGCTCATCGCGCCCGAGCTTGCCGAGCGCCTCGCCACGCCATCCGACCCCCTCCGGCCCTTCATCATCGAGTTCTTCCGCGCACTCGCCATCTGCCACTCGGTGCTCTCCGACACGCCTGACCCAGCCAAGCCGTACTTGCTGGACTACAAGGCAGAGAGCCCGGACGAGGCAGCGTTGGTGGCAGCGGCGCGAGACGTCGGGTTCCCGTTCGTCACCAAGAACAACAACTCGCTGGACATCGAGGTGCTCGGTGTGCCGGAGCGCTGGACGCCTCTCCGCTTGCTCGAGTTCAACTCTAGCAGGAAGCGAATGAGCGTGGTGGCGCGTGGGCCGGATGGGCGTATCGTGCTGTTCTGCAAGGGTGCAGACAGCGTCATCTACAGCCGGCTCGACCCGAACCACGACGAGGGCATGAAGCAGGCGACACTCAAGGACCTCGAGACGTTTGCGAACGGTGGTCTGCGTACGCTTTGTATCTCGTACCGCTACCTCTCCGAGGAGGAGTTTGCGGACTGGTCGCGCAAGTTTGACACGGCGAGCGCCGCAACGGTGGACCGCGAGGAGGAGATTGATAAGGCGTGTGAGCTGGTGGAGCACTCGCTCACCATCCTAGGCGCGACGGCCCTCGAGGACAAGTTGCAGGAGGGTGTGCCCGAGGCGATCGCGATGCTTCATCGAGCAAGCATCAAGCTCTGGATCCTCACCGGGGACAAACTCCAGACCGCTATCGAAATCGGCTACTCGTGCAACCTCCTCACCAACGATATGGAGGTCATGATCATCTCGGCGGACAACGAGGAGGGTGCCCGGCAGCAGATCGAGGCGGGCCTCAACAAGGTCGCCTCGGTCGTGGGGCCGCCGCCGACTACCCCCGGCGGGAAGATTCAGCTTCCAGGGATGAATGTGCACCAGGAGTTTGCGGTGGTCATCGATGGCGAGAGTCTGCGGTTCGCGCTCCAACCGTCACTCAAGGGGCTGTTCTTGTCTCTCGGGACGCAGTGCGCGGCAGTCATCTGTTGCCGTGTATCGCCGTCCCAGAAGGCTCTTACCGTCCGTCTTGTAAGTACAGATCGTCGTGTACATATCACAGACGGGTCAAAGTTGACATCACATTCTAGGTCAAGGAAGGGTGTAACGCAATGACCCTGTCGATCGGGGATGGTGCCAACGACGTCGCAATGATCCAGGAGGCCAACGTCGGTGTCGGGCTATACGGCCTGGAGGGCTCTCAGGCGGCCATGTCGGCCGACTATGCTTTCGGGCAGTTCAGGTTCTTGACGAGGCTCTTGCTGGTGCATGGGAGGTGGTCGTATGTTCGCATCGCGGATATGCACGCCAAGTGAGTTGGACTAGTATGGGGTGGTCTGTAGATGGGGCCAAGCTGACATGGTGGTGTAGCTTCTTCTACAAGAATGTCATCTGGACCGTGTCCATGTTCTGGTTCTTGATTTTCAGCGGGTAAGTTTGGTTGAAAAAACCGAAAGTGATGGTATCTGACCGCGTGCCAGCTTCGACGCCACCTACCTCTTCGAGTACACCTTCCTCCTCATGTACAACCTCTTCTTCACCTCCCTCCCCGTCGGCATCCTTGGCGCCTTCGACCAAGACGTCAACGCCACTGCAGCCATGGCCTTTCCTCAGCTGTACAAGCGCGGGATTGCCGGTCTCGAGTACACCCGTACTCGATTCTGGTTTTACATGACAGATGGTCTTTACCAATCCGCCATCATCTTCTTCATCCCGATGGTCGCTTATGGCGCCGGCGAAAGCTGGTCACACGGCGGGCGCGACACCAACTCACTGTGGGACTTTGGTTCCACGGTCGCCGCCGCCGGTGTGCTCTCCGCCAACTCGTACGTCGGGATAAACAGCCGGTACTGGACGGTGGTCACCTGGGTGGTGAATATCGGGTCGACGCTTCTCGTCTTCCTGTGGATCCCGATCTACTCGGCGCTTTCAAGCTTCCCGTACTCGGGTGTGGTCAACGTGATCTATCCTACGTTCTCGTTCTGGGCAATCGTCCTGATCACCACGACGTTCGCCGTGGGGCCACGCTGGCTCATCACCACGTTCCGTCAGTCTTACTTCCCGCGTGACAAGGAGATTATCCGCGAGGCGTGGATCACGGGCCAGTTGAAGAGAGAGCTGGGCTTGAAGAGGAGGCGCGACAGAAAGAAGGAGAAGAAGGCAAAGGCAAAGGCCGCTGCGGCCGAGATGGAGAGGGATCGAGACGGGGAGCTGGACTTTGACGTGGGTCCGGCGAGGGACATGCGGGACGAGGAGGAGGCGAGGAGCTATCACGGCGACGGTAGGAGCGGGGCTGTTCAGCAGTTCCAGAAGGCATACGGATACGAGGACGATTCGCGGGGCGCGTACGAGGCCGCGGCTATGTACAGCCCCCGCAAGTCGCCCCTTACGTCCGACGACAGCACACCGCCCAGCCTATTCTCGTACCCGCCCAGCCCGGCGTCCGACCCTGCCGGCTCGGTCACTGCCTCGCCCTCGCACAGATCCCGCACTACGGGGCCTCCTCCCCTCACCCTCCGTATATCCTCAGATCCCGGTCAACCGTCTCCCCTCGGGCCCTACTCGCCCGCCTCGCACCACACCTCCAACACATTCGGCCACCAGAAGCAGCTTAGTACTCCAGATGGCCCCGGTCAGCAGATGGAGACACCTGTGTCTCGGCTGTCGTACACCTCGCCTACCGCTTTCGAGAACGCCGAGGCGCAGATCAACAAGGAAGTGCAGCGCCTGCGTCGTACCTCCCAGGAGATCACGCAGACTTCGTTCGGCGGCAACGGCGGCGGTGGCTCCGACTCGCAGGGCCGTCTCTCCCGCAGAGGCAGCCTTGACGTCGATGCGCAGCACAGGGATGTGTTTGATCCGAGTCGGAGCGGGCTCAAGTGGGGGGACTCGTATCGTCAGGGATCCCCGCGCTTGGACAAGGTGCCAGAGGGCAGAGAACAGAGGCAGAGGGGCCGGGGGGGTTTTGAGGATCAGCCGCATGTGCTGAATATCTCGGACGAGTCGGGCGCGACGGGGCAGTGGGGCGAAGAGGCTGACAGGCGAAAGAACGGTGGTGGGACAGGCGGGGGACATGGTGCCCCTTACGGCGGCTATGCTATATGAGTAGCTCGTATGTAGGTATAGGAAAGATCTGGGGAGGGGGGAGTGTCATTTTCACAAGTAGCATTGCGTAGAGACGAATGGCGGGTGCTTGGGAGGAAGAGCGGCGCCTGAGAGGACGGACGATGGGGACGTTAGTCTCTTTTTGTTTCTCTAGTTTATAGAGTGACAGTTTAGGGGTTGCATTAGATTTGTGTCGCCATGATTTGCCATGCATTCTTCATCCATTAGAGGTAGTGCGGAGTTGAAAGAAGAACATAGTATGAGCAAGACGGATGAGCCCCACTCAGTTGATTTTGCGACGATTTTCGTGAATTTGTTCTAGTCGAAAGCTGTTGCACGCGTCCGTTATCTAATCTTGACTTTCTTCTCCATCCTCCTCATCAAGACTTAACACATCATTACTCTTTTCTCATTACTGCAACAGCAGCGAAGGTGACCCCACAGTCATGCGCCCCACTCGCCTTCGCCTCTCCACGCTCTCCCCGACAATCCGTTCCATCATCTCTGCCCGGCGCGCCGCCCTCGACCCATCCACCTTCCTCACTCCCCCGACATCCTCCGAGTCTCCTCCCTCTTCGTCCACCAACCCAGCATCGATTTCTGCACCTACCAGCCAAGAGATCGAAGTGAATGGATGGGTGCGGTCTGTCCGGGTGCACAAGAATGTGGCGTTCGTGGAGGTGAATGATGGTAGTACGAACGAGTGTTTACAAGGGGTTTTGAAAGGCAAGGGCAAGGCAGAAGGGTGAGTCGAGCGAGGCAGCTCCGCGAAGCACTGGGCGAGTGGCCCATAGCCAGTGTCTAGTGAAGGGCGTATCTGACATGTGCGTAGGATATCTCATGGCTCGAGCGTGAAACTCAAGGGGAAGCTCGAAAAGTCGAGGGGGGCAGGGCAGGATATGGAGCTAGTCATCAGCGAGGCAGGGGTGTTGGGCGCTTGCGACGCAGAGGCATGTCGTTGGTGCCCTGAAAGATCGGCAGGCTAAGGCTAACTAATGGTCTACAGGTCTACCCAATCCAGAAAAAGTACTTGCCGCCGGCGGTGCTGCGTGACCATGCGCACTTGCGATTCCGCACGACTCAGACGGCGGCGATCATGCGCATTCGGGATGCGCTCGTGAGAGAGTGGCATGATTGGTTTGAGGTGAGCGATGGAGTATCATTTTTAGACTTAGCTGGGCTGAGCAGGCATTGCATATAGGCCAATGAGTTTGTGCATGTCCACACGCCGATCTTGACTGGGTCAGACTGTGAAGGCGCAGGAGAGGTCTTCACGCTGCGTGACAACCACCCTCACCATCACACCCACAGCCCCACCTCTACTCCCCACCCTGACTCTTCTGCCTCTTCCCACGCGACAGACCATCCGGCGCCATTTTTCCCCCACCCAACCCATCTCACCGTCTCCTCCCAACTCCACCTCGAAGCCCCCACTCATGCCCTCTCCCGAGCATACACCCTCTCCCCGTGTTTCCGCGCTGAGCCCTCCCTGACTTCGCGCCATCTCTCCGAGTTCTACATGCTGGAAGCTGAAGTCGCGTGGGTGGACGAGATGGACGGGCTGCTCGACCTTGTCGAGCAGGGCGTACGCGAGATGTGCAGCCGGATCGTGGGTGGCACGGGACGAGGCGCGAGGGTAAGCAGGGATCTGCAAGTGGTGAGCCAGACGCTGGGTGAGGCGGCTCTCGAGCTTGACAAGCCGGCCACCCCCACCGCTACCGGCTCCGCTGTCGATGCTACTCTATCCGACCCGCTCGCGCACCTTCGCCAAGTCGCCACCACGCCCTTCACCCGCATCACCTACACCTCCGCCCTCTCCCTCCTCGCCTCCCTGCACGCTGCTTCCCCCTCCCTCCTATCCCCAGCGCCCAGATGGGGCGAAGGCATCTCCACTGAGCACGAAAAGTTCCTTGCAGCTCACTTTGCCGGCCCGCTCTTTGTCACGCGCTATCCCAAGGCTCTCAAGCCGTTCTACATGCTGCCCACGCCTGCGGAGCTTGCTGAGCCCGACGCAGGTGGGGAGACGGTCGAGTGCTTTGACATGATTTTCCCGCAGATCGGGGAGATGGCAGGCGGATCGATGCGTGAGCACAGGCTGGACAAGCTGGAACAGGCGGTGGTGGATGCTGGGATGGAGCTGGAGGAGTATGATTGGTATATGGATCTGAGGCGGTATGGGAGTGTGCCGCATGGTGGGTGGGGGATGGGGTGGGATAGGTGGGTGTGTTGGGTGACGGGAGAGGCGAACGTGAGGGATGTGGTGCCGTTCGCGAGGTGGAAGGGGCACTGCAAGTACTAGTAGACAGAGGTGCTCGCATAGGGGATAACAGACACAAGCATATACTATAAATGCACCCTCATCATTCGCCGATACCGCGCCACGGTGGATGCTATGTACCTGTGTTCATGTGCCCTCACAAAAAAACAAAACGTAGGGTGTGTATACAATCAACATGTCTCGCCCCCTCGTCCCCTCGCCCCGTCTGACGTTGCTTTCCCTCAGGCCTACTCCTCAGGCCTACTCCCCTGGGCTAGGCCACATCGCATGCCTGAATAGGTTCGTTGGGTCCAACAGCGCCTTGAGCCTCTTCAGCCTCTCATAGTTGTCTTGCCCGTAGACCCCAATCACATCGTTTTCCCCTGCCCGCTGCAGGAACTGTTCACGGGCGTATCCACGTCAGCCCAGAGCCCACCACGCTCGCTTCCATGTCGCGGGGAAAACACGACTCACACAAGGCAACGGTCCGCCCGGCGAGTTGGGGTGGATCACCTCCCTAAACCAGTCCTCGGCCGTTGTCACACACAGCGTATCTTCCAGCGGCGGCTCATCGTGACTCCACTGATGCAGTGCCACGACCGTAAACGCGCACTCGCGGTGCGACATGGGGTAGCACGAGTCCTTGATATCTGAGGTTTCGCCGTTGCCCGAGTACTCAAACAGCCAAGCTGCAGAGGGGCGAGGAGGGGTCATCAGCGGTCAGCCGGGGTGAAAGGGGTTGTGAGAGGATGAGATGGACACCTACTGCACCCATCGGGGACGGAGTGGAATCGAGCGCAGGTCTCGTCGACGACTTCGTCAGTAAGACTCGTGAGCATGTCGCTCTGTATATACCTGTTGAGTGCTCGTCAGCCTGCGTCACCTTGTGCTCGGGGTGTCGCAGGACCACCTACCACTTGCGCCCGTACCCGCCCTTGAGCACATCCTCCACTGCCAGCTGCTGCCTGTCAAACGCCCTCTCCGAAAAGTCCTGAAACATCGAGCGTGCACCGTCATAGCTGCTGATCGCTTGGATGTATGTCTCGCCCTCGGCGCGGCCGTTCGGCCCCGAGAAGCACATCTGCAGGACGACGATGGCGGGTGCTCCGGGTGGACCGGCTGTAAGGATGAAGTTTAGGTAGACGGTGCGCTGGGCGCCCTTCATGCAGTCGCGGACGTGGCGCAGAAGGCCCGGGGTGGTTTGGTGATCGAACAGGCTGGGAGATGCCATGGATCAGCTCTCAATCTCTATCCGTGGGTCCATCCAACCCCTAGACAGGGACACTCACTAGATGATAATACCAGCGTAGACGCTCGGCACGTAGTACGCCTTTGCGCGCAGCCTCGTCACAACACCGAGGACCGCCCCGGCCCCTCTGACCGCCCACCACACCTCCTCCGGATTCTCTCCCTCCTTCCACTCCCCACCCTTCACCCCATTTTCCCCGACCCAAACGATGCGCCCGTCCGCCAACACCATCTCCACCTCCACAAGGTTATCCATCGCCATCCCGTGCTTCCTCCCCAGGAAACCGAACCCGCCCGAGATGAACTGGCCCAAGCCGACAGGGAACGCCGAGGTGGGCACGTGGAACGCGCCGTAAGGGGATGCAGCCGTCGCACTGTCAAGTTGCTTGGAGTGGACGCCCGCGCCAAAAGTGACGAGCAAGTACGGCGGCGGGTTGGGGTTGATATTGAGCGTGAGTTGCCGGTGCTCGGGGGACACGGCATTAAGGCACGTCGACTGGTAGGGCATGACAGGAGACATGGCGGGCGGGCGTGCACCGACGGTAGGAGGAAGGAATGGGAAGGAACTGGCGGGGGTTTGAGAGGGGTTGACATAAGTAATTCGGGGGGGAGGGGGCTGGTAGGACAAGCCGGCCTCGGTGTTGGGGGCGAACTGGGAGAGAGAGATCCCAGGGCGGGAAGTGGACGCGAGGCTGTCGGGGGGCTTGGCGCACTCCGCATAAGGAATAGAGCCGGGGAGGGAGGCGAAAGCGGTGGAAGCAGACTGAAGAAAGTCCTGTGACCCCGACATGCTGTTGCTCCCGCCCCTACTCCCACTGCCGGCCCCCCTTCCACTGTCCGGCCCGCTCTCCCTTCTCGGCGCAGGTACACTCCCAAGATCACCCTGCCCCTCCTCTCCAACTGACTCCACCTTCCTCTTCCCCTTCGGCACAGAACCGTCCGTCTCAGAGAACCTGGCATCCGCTGCTGTCCGCTTTACGCCCGACTCGGACGAGCCTGCACGCAAATCTCCAAGCGACGGAAGCTCAGTGTCGGGTGAGATGGAGTCCAAGCCAATGAGGAGGGTTTCAAATGATTGCTGGAGGGAGTGAGGGTAGGGGTCGGGTAGGGCGATGGATATGTCGTCCATCAGAGACAGGTCGAGGATGACATGTCCAGCGACCTGATGGAGATTCAGTTACGACAGCCATGAGCGAAGTGGCCACACAGAGAGGTAAGGCAGACGCACACTCCAGCCGTGGACGCCAGTGCCTCCCCCCTTTACACTGAGCTCTATCCCGTGGTCGCGGCAGAAAACAATGGTTCTGGCGCGTGGTGTCAGCCCCGTTGACAGGCGGCGCGAGCCGAGAGGCTGTGGCTCACCGGCTGACGTCCATAGCGTTGGTGGGCTTGACCAGTGCGAGAGCGGGCGACTTGACGGCACCGTTGAAGATCTTGGAGGACAATTCGAATTCATCATCATGCCTACCTAGCACCAGTGCACGCTTCGCCTTGCCGCTGCCCTCTGCTGGTCCGAGAACTGCATCCTTGAGTTGACGGACCACATCACCCGAGGAGAGATTGTCGGCTGGGGGTTTAAGGGGACGGGCGAAGAAGGGGTAGGGTTTGACTCTGGCTAGTGGGTAGGGAGCTTCTGGGTCTTGTATGATACCGTGAGGCATTAGAGCTGCTTTATGGGGGGCCTGGGATAGTGGGAAGATGCAGACGTTGAACGAAAGGATGGTGCGTGCCGAGGGTTGCCGAGAGAGTGCCACACTCGCCGCGCGGGATAACGCCGTGGCCCACAGTGACGTGCGGACTATATGCGCCGATGCGATAAAGCTCTTAACTCAAGGTATGCTCCATACACCTCTATCCTCCACACGCACCACCCAGCTCCCACTATCATTGCATGTCTCACACGCCCACGAACGCCAACCCCGCGGGTAATGCTCCCACCTCCACCCAGCAAGACAAGAAGCCCTCTCTCACGGGTGTAAGGATCAAGCAGAGAAAGGGCCAGGCAAAGGCCACAGCCAAGTTTGAGCCAGAGAGTGAGTCCGCGGAAGGTGTCTGCTGCTGTTGTATCGTGCTCACACCGCACTCTAGCTTTCCGCGACTCTCTTCTGCTCCACCTCGCACTCCTCCCATCTCCCCCTACTACCGAGGCCCTCGTCGCCAAGCTCGTCCAGGCCGGTTCCACCCTCGAGTTCCTCAAGTACTACGAGCAGCTATTTGAGCTCCTCTTTGTCGGTGGCCTCCTCCAGCCCGGTGGCTCCTATCTCGACGACAAGCGCTCCCCCGTCTACATTCTCAAAGACGATGACGAGGAGTGGAAGGATGGCGTCAAGGGCATGGTCGAGGTGCTGAAGCGGGTCATTCAGAGGTACAAGTATCTCCAGCGACCTCTCGAGGACGCCTTCCTGCCGGGCCTCTTTGGCTACCTCTCCAAGTGGAATCCCGAGGCGCGCAACAAGCTCGCAGAGGCGGCCGCTCTCCTTGTGATTGAGCTCCAGTGCTCTCCCAAATGCCTGCAGAGCTTGGCCAAGGAACACGTTGTCAAGGACAATGTCGCGCTCAACTTTCTCACCGCGTTCATGAGGACGTATCTCTCTCGCCAGACCATCGAGCAGCTCGGTGCGGCGCTCAGGCGGTCCGGCTTGAAGGATATCCTGCTTGTGTTCCCGTTGCAGACGCGTGACAGGCAGCACCTCGAGGAGCACTTCAAGAAGGAGGGGCTTCCGCAGGTCGTGGATTGGTACGCCAAGTTGGCGATGGGCGAGACGAAGGAGGAGACGATCTCCTCGGTCGCGAGGATGATCAGCGACGAAGACTCTACCGAGCAGGTGTGTGCGATCTCACTCGACCTCTTAGCGGGCTTTGACTGACCTCTATCGTCCTTACTGCAGATCATCGAGACGCTCAAGGCCCTTCAGACTGAAAAGTCCGTCCCGGAGGCGGACCTCTGCGAGTGGATCTGGTTAGGTCTCATGAAGACTGTCGACTACTCCGCGCGCGCCGACCAGGTTGACGCTTTTGTTGTTAACCATGTCTCGGTCAGTTCCCATCCACCCACCGGCCTTGCCTTCCAGCGCTGACACGTCATCCCCAAAGAAATACGCCCCCGTCCTCGAATCATTCTGCCAGTCTGCCAAGTCCCAGGTCACACTCATCAACGCCGTCCAGGTGTACTGCTACACCGATACGCGAATCATCAAGGCCTTCCCCCAGATCATCAAGGTGCTGTACAACACGGACGTCGTCAGCGACCAGGCCATCATCTACTGGCACCAGAAGGGTGCCAAGCCCAACGGCAAGCAACATTTCTTGAAGGTGACGGAGGCGCTTGTGAAGGTGAGTCTTGCTCGCATGTGTTGCTAGTGACTGTATTGTGGGAGTCCGGCTGACGGACGCTGGGCAGTTCCTCGAGGAGGAGTCGGACGACGACGAGGAGTAGAGATAGCATACAAAACACCGTGGCTGGCTGGCTGGGGTCTGGAGGCGAGGCACGAACGAGGGGTGGCATGCGGCATGCGAGTGGGGCCGGGCCGGGCATGGGCGAGCTGTGAGATCTGGCGGAGGATCTGTGAACGTTGTGATTATAGTCCATATCATTAACTAGCAGTGCATTTGCATCGAGTCTGTGCTTTGTTTCGTCGTGCAAGTGCAAGGGCTCTGCTTCGGTGCCGGGGCGGTCGTGCCTGGCGGCACAAAGCCGACCCGCGCGCAGAGGCGGCAGGCACATTACACTGCAGGTGGTGAAAGAGGAGGGGGCGGGTATGCTGTAGAGGGATAACTAACGACAACGGCAGTGTCATCTCTGGGTGCGTGGGTAGTATGGTGCCAAAGGGCGGTGTGGATAACAGACGGGCTCAGAGCAGAAGAGCAGATGTCGCTCGAGCAGAACCTGGCCGGGTGAGACAGTTCGGCGGGGGAACCGGAGGAAAGGGCCGGCGGCCGGTGGGCTGCCCTCGCGCTGGCACGCCATACAGCCATGCATGGGAAGCTGGCTGTATAGGCACGATGCGCATCTTAATATAGGTCTCGAACCTAGACGCGAGCGCCAGACCGCATCTAAGTACTCTGCATTGTCGTCTGTCAAATTATACAGACACCATCGGACATCGTCGCGTGGTGTACTCCACACCCCTGGCGACACCACCACGGCCAACAGTCACAGAAACGGCAAGCGGGTCAAGACACTTGACGAGTGATGATGGACGAGAAGCGCCAGGGCTCGAGAGGGGAACAAGTCGAAATCTCGCACTTGCCCGCAGCTGCCTCCCCTTCCCCATCTCATTCCCCCTCGGGCTTATCGCCGGGCTGCCATTATGGCCCGGCCCTCACGCCCACGCTCCGAGAGTCCCTGCGCCTCCCACCCGTCCCCCCGGGAGAGGAAGACCCCGCCTCCAGCACCAGCACCGACACCGACGCCGACGCCGGCACCGGCCTCGGCGTTCCCCGAACGCACAAGCAACCCCTCCGTGTGATCTGGGTCGACTTCCCCCCGTCATCCCCTCACAACCCATTCTTCTTCACGCGCAAGCGCAAGATCGCAATCACAGTGGTTGCCACACTGTTTACGTGCTTGACGGGGATGAATGCGGGGTCGTTCTCGATTGGGACCGAGTCGATGAGTAGGGATCTTGGGTGTAGCCAGATGGAGGTCGCGGCGGGGCTGGGGATATTTTGCTTTGTGAGTGGGCCTGAGCGGTGGGCTGCAATGGATTAACCCCCTGCCATGACTGGGGCCTAACCTTCTGTGTGTAGGGATTTGGTATCACCCCAATGATACTCGCACCTCTATCCGAAGAGTTCGGGCGGCGGTGGACCTATGTCGGGGCTATAATCGTCATTGTCCTAGTATACATGATGCAGGCATTGTAAGTGGAACACTTTCTCGCTCCGCAAGTGCCCCACTCAGCCATCATCTTCTATAGAGCGCAAAACACTGCCACCATGCTAGCAGCACGCATCCTCCAAGGTTGCGCTGGCAGCGTAGGAGCCACCCTCGTGGGTGGGACCATCACCGACATCTACATACCCCTGCAGTGAGTCCCAGCTGGCCTGCCTTTGTGCACAAAGTATGATCAATCTGACTTGCGATTTCTGCCACTCATTAGCCGGGGCCTGCCAACAGCAGTTTTCTCGTTCATGGCGGTCGCAGGTGGTGGGGTCGGGTCATTCTGTTTCGCGTGGGTCGAGTCGAACCCATCTCTCGAGTGGCGGTGGATCTGGTGGATACAGATGAGTGAGCCTCCCCCACGGGACTAGTCTATGCTCATACCACACAGCAGACAAGCTCACCAGTGGTACCCCTTTGTGTAGTGATCTTTGGTGCAATGCTCCCGGTGATCTACTTTGTCATGGGCGAGACCCGCGAATCCGTCATTCTCCGCCAGCGGGCGAAACGGCTCCGCAAAGAACGGGGTTTGGCTGATGGGGGGCGGTATACTGCACGGAGCGAAGTGGGCAAGCTGGGGCTTCTGTCTATGATGCGTACCTCTGCTGTGCGGCCGATCAGCAAGTGTTTCCACTGGTCAGTCTTGAGACGAGAGAAACGGAGCTGACGAGGGATGCAGCGTTACTGGCAAGGGAACCGGTGGTCATGTTCTTCTCCCTCTGGATCGGTCTCGCGTGGGGCGTGCTGTTCACGCAGATCGGGGGACTGCCTTACATCTTTAGAAATATACATGGTTTCAACACTAAACAGGTGGGGTTGGTAAACCTCACGATGGTGTGAGTGCAGCTACTTCCAGGTGGTTGCTGAACTGGAAGCTAACAGAACCGTAGGATCGGCGCCTTCATTGGCTTTGTGGCCAACTTCGTCCAAGATGCTTTCTACAGGTTTGCTACTTGGACCCCCCCACCCCCTCACATTTTCCACTTCCTACCGAGAGCGAAGCTAATAAAGCTGCTACGCAGACGACGTGTGGAAAAGGATGGCATCGAAGCGCGCCTGTACGCGGCGATGGTCGCGGGCATCTCGCTCGCCCTTGGGTGCTTCTTCTACGGGTTCACGAGTTTGAGCTCTATCCCATGGATCGTACCTTGCATCGGAGTCACCATTGTCTTTGGTGAGTGCATTATACCTGGCCACTATCCGATGGCCTGGATCGAGCTCACTGATCGACTGATCGCGGTAGCGAGCATCTTCGCAATCTACCAGAGCGCCTTTGTATAGTGAGTGCCCGCGCGGGCCTGGTGCGGGGTAAGCATGATAGCTCAGCAGCTAACATAAACATGCAGCCTGGGGGAATGCTACGGCTCATACGCGTCTTCAGCCGTCGCCGGGCAGAGCTTCATCCGCAACCTGTTCGGCGGCGCCTTCGCCTTCTTCACGGTCAAAGTGTGCCCCCCCTACCCCTTCCCCCTGTAACCTCCCGCGCTGACAGACGATCCTGCTTCCGGCAGATGTTTCGCGCCCTAACGCCGCGATGGACCATCTTCGTCTGGGGCTGCGTCGCTCTCGTCCTCGCGACTGTGCCGTTCGTGGCGTACTTTCGAGGCCCCATGATCCGGGCGTACTCGCCGTACTCCAAGATCTTGATGCGGGAGGAGCAGGAGCGGATAGCGAAGGAGAAGGAGGTGCTGGATGGGATGGGGTAGTTGTATGTAGATGGTATGCAAGCGGGTAGCCTATGTGGTGGGTGCATGGGCGACGGTGAGGTGTGGAATGAACGCGTCGTCGAGGACGCGCCTGGAGGGAAGGTGACGGGACTGCAGGGACGCTCGCAGGGCCAGGTCCGGGCGGGAGCAAAATTAATTCGCCCCTTGTGATCCAGACGAGAAATGCACAAAGTCACGTGACACACACGTCCCTGGGCAGAGCGTCTGGCGCTGGGCGGTCCAGTCATGGGCTTTCTCCACCATACAACCAGCCTCAACGCATACTCGATCCTCAGCACGACACAGCAGCCCCCCCCTCACCCCTCTCGCCCCCCTGTACCACCCCTCGCACCGACGTCCTCCTCTCCAGCGACAGGCTGGCAGTTTCTATCGCCAGAAACAGAGGAGCGTGTCGCGACCACCTGCCCACCGCACCCCCCACACGACACCAACACCGCGCCGCCCCAGCCCCCGAGCCGTGATCGCGCATTGTCAGCGTAGCTGAGCATTCTTGAAACCACCTCCACCGCGTAGATCAGACTCGACGAGATGCCGTCTGGGATTCCTGTAAGTGGCAGTTTCGCATGGCGTAGTGGGACACGGGTCGGGCAGGGCGGCAG
This sequence comes from Cryptococcus sp. VH57_BW, assembly GCA_024271845.1. Lineage (NCBI taxonomy): Eukaryota > Fungi > Basidiomycota > Tremellomycetes > Tremellales > Cryptococcaceae > Cryptococcus > Cryptococcus sp. VH57_BW. Next base: position 45,715 of record JANBXI010000004.1, read on the forward strand.
GGGCACTGCGCAGGGGATGACTCGCGTGTTTGGCAACATGACGGGAAACACGCTGGGGGCGCTGGCGGCGTGATTGGCTGTCCACATGTTTTGGGGGTGTTCATCCTCGTCTCTTGCGTCTTTCTCTGGGCCGCTGGAACGCGTGGGGTGCACGTAGACTGAGCAGCACGCTGACAATTGAATGCCCACCTACCATCCCTCCTTGCCGCCGTTATTAAACGTTGGAAACCGATCGACCAACATCCCACTGTGCCTTTCCTCTTCCTTCTCGCTGATCATCGGCACGCTTCCCAAACCCCCTTTCCTCAACTCGTAACGCCTACTCGTACCTCCTTGTCCTGTTCGCACTCTGCTTCTCCCACATACAGACCCGTCGCGCACCCCGCCGCGCCGACGAGAACGCCCCCCCACCCGCGGGATCCGTCGTCACCCGCACGCGCTCTCGCGCTGTCCTCCCTGGCACCGCCAACCCCCCCCTGTCCAAACCTACCACCACCACCTCCATCCCCGTCATGAAGCGCCAGCGCTCTGCCGCGCCGACCGCGTCTCAGGAGAACCGCCTCGACAAGCCCGGCGCGTCGGCCGCAGCGCGGCGCAACGCCCTCGGCGAGGTGCGCAACGGCAAGGGTGAGAAGGAGGGCGCGTCGGGCACGTCGGGCGTATCGGGCAAGGCGGGGAACGGTAAGGCCGTTGCGCGGGAAGGCAGGAAACCACTCGCGACAACGCAGCATGCTGTGCAGGGCGCGTCTGCGACGCGCTCGGCAGGCGCGCTGCCCGCGGGTGTCGCTGTCAAGGAGGCCAAGGTGACCGGGAAGAGGAAGGCGGTGGCCCCCGCTGCGACGAGCAAGATCCCCTCGCGCTCTCGTTCGGCTACGGCGGCGTCTGGCGCGTCTGCCGAGCCTGTGGCTTCGGCCTCGGCCGCCGACAAGGCGGCGGTCCGGCATGCGGTGGACAGTGCGTCCAAGGCCGAGCCCCTCGCGGTGAGGGACCACGCGTCCAACGTGCCGGCTGCGCCTGTGGCGGAGGACGAGGAACCCATGCGGAAGCGGAGGAAGACGTCCTCGCCTACAGTTGTGCATGAGGAGGATGAGGGCGGGCTGTTTGAGGAGGAGGTGGAGGAGGAGGAGGGCCCGCAGGTGGACGGGACGGCGGTGCTGCTCTCCAGCGGGAGCAAGGCCGCCGTGGGGCTGCGGAGTCCCAAGAGGGCCAAGGATGAGGGGTGGACGGATCTCGATGCGGAGGATGAGGGGGATCCTACGATGGTAGCAGAGTATGTGGTGGACGCATTCAAGTACATGCTCGGCATCCAGGTTTGTTTCACTGCGCATTGTTTTCGATTTGATTCCCAGCTGACAATTTGCGCAGGCGCAGACCATGCCCAAGGCCGACTATATGGACAAGCAGGCCGAGCTTCAGTGGAAGATGCGCCAGATCCTCATGGACTGGCTCATCGAGGTGCACTCCAAGTTCCGCCTCCTGCCCGAGACCCTATTCATCACCACCAACCTCGTGGACCGCTTCCTCTCCAAGCGCGTCATCTCCCTCGTTAAGTTCCAACTTGTCGGGCTGACCGCGCTCTTCATTGCGGCAAAGTACGAGGAGGTGTGCTGCCCCGGCGTCGAGCACTTTTTGCACATGTCGGACGGGGGCTACACCATCGAGGAGCTCCTCAAGGCAGAGCGGTACATGCTCTCCACCCTCGAGTTTGACTTGTCGTACCCGAACCCGCTCAACTTTATCCGGCGGATAAGCAAGGCGGACGGGTACGACATACAGACGAGGACAGTGGCAAAGTACTTGGTGGAGATCAGCTGTGTAGACCACAGGCTGTTGCCGTACACGCCGAGCATGCTGGCGGCGGCGTCGATGTGGTTGGCGAGGCTGTGCTTGGAGCGAGGTGACTGGGTGAGTCTAGGAGTGTTTGGCCGAGGCGTGGGATGGCGCTGACGATGCGACCAGGGACCCAACTTGGTGCACTACTCGGGATACTCTCAAGCCGAGATCTTGCCCTGTGCGCAGGTCATGGTCGACTATATCCTCGACCCTGCCTTTGATGACACTACTTCGTTCTACAAGAAGGTTAGTTTTCGATTACACAGACGCAACTTGTGATACAGGGCAGGAACTGACGCTGTGGTCACACAGTACGCCTCCAAGAAGCACATGAAGGCGAGTGTCTACGTACGCGAGTGGGCTGTCAGCTACTGGCCCGAGTCGGCCGCCGACATGGCTGGCGACGAGCAAGGGCGCGAGCTGGAGCTGCTGCTCACGAGCACACCATAGGTGGTGGCCGCCACCACCATGCGTGTCTCGTCAGTCTTGTTGCAGGGGTCGTGGTCTCTTCTTGACCCCCCCTCGTTCCTTTTGAACATCTGCATTCATCGCATCTCTCTTTTCATATACACCACCCACCCATAATGGCATCCCCTCCCCACCCCGACCTACCCCACACACTCACCGACCATCGTAGAACCTGCCTGATACACCCTGTCCACACCTCACACTCTCATACCCCCACTTGATCTCCCATCCCATTCTGCTTCTCATTCCGATCCTCATTGCCAGCAGTCTTCTTTCAGCATGTCAGTCTCCTATCTCCCACGTTTCAGTAGTAGAGTTTGTACATATACCCATGACGAGAGAGGAAGCTGCCTGGCGAACCCAGTGGCTGGGCGGAGGGGCTAGAGCGAGCGATAGAAGCGTGGGACGTAGTATGGCCAAGAGCAAGAGTATACACAGGAGTTCGGATTGGGATATGGTTTAGCGTGTTATGTTCATGACAATGATGAAAATGTATGCGATACGATCCAGCTGCGAGGCCTGTGGCGGATGGGGCAGAAGTAAATCAATGGCGGAAAAGATGTGGCTGCGGGTCGGAGGAGCCGAGCCCAGCCAGCGAGCAAGGTCAGCGCTGCGGAGACAGACGCGTGGCAGTCGGCGGCTGGTCATCATGATGGTCAGGTTTTCGTGTTGATGTGAATGAGTGAGACCCCCCTGGCGTGCTGTTTGTATGCCTTGTCATTCCAGTCGTTGTCGTATTTGAGGGCTTTGAGAGGGAGATTTGTGATATGTGTACACGATGCATTTACATCTCTCTCCCTTGGCCGGCATAGGCATATCAACCAGCCAGCCCGCCTCACCCCCGGACGGCTCACCGACGACCTACACCTTTTTCCCAGCCCGCTGCTTTTTCCGTGCCTCGGAGAGCAGCACCTTGCCAAAGAAGAGGCCGATGGCAGTGATGCCTGTGAGGAGTGCGAGGAGGGGGAGGCGGATGGCCCATTCGCGGGCGGGGAAGAGGGCGTGGAGTTGGGAGTCGGCAGGGAGGAAGGGCTGAGGGAGGGGAGGAAGGGAGTGTTTAGCGTTGGGAATGGAGTCAGGGGTGGGGTGAAGTGAAGAGAGTAGACGCACGAGGAAGAGAGCCCAGATGGTGTAGTATACGAATACGAAAGCAGCGACGAAGAGCATCGTGCCGCCGAGAGCCTTGTCGGAAGTCGCCTGTGGCTCGAAAGGTCAGCGGACGGGCGGACGGAGGGGCGGCCGGGTAGAGGGGCTACGTACCATGGTGGGCGGCGAGGGGTGGGGGACGGGGGTGCTGTGTTTGAGCCGGGAGGGGCGAGTGGACTGACTGTGTATGCTGTCTGTTGGAATAGACTGGACGAGTGCGGCCGGCGGATGCGCCACGTGGCGACAGAGGCCGACACCGCGTCGGTGGGTCGGCGGGGGTATTATGCCACGTGACCCGCCATCGGACTCGGACGCGTCCGGTTACGTAATGATAGTTGGCTGGAACCCGGCTACATGGATGGGCCGGAAATTGCCGGAAGCGGTAATTATGGGCCCGGAGGGTGTGTGACGGGCCGCCTCCCGTTGGTCAGGCTCGACACGGAGCGACACGCACGCAGCCCATGCAAGACTCCTCTGCTATATATCTCCACAGCTCGGCCTCCCCCCCCTCGCTCCGCCTCACACACCCCCTCCCACCCATACACACTCTCTCCCGCAAGAATGTCCAACCAGAAGGTCATCGTCGTGGGCGGAGGTCTCTCCGGCCTCAGTGCAGCCCACACCATCCTCGAGCGGGGCGGGAATGTCGTGAGTCTGCCCAACCGGTTCCACAGCTCGCTTGCTACGTGGGCCTGCACCCCGGTATGCAGCACGCGTGATTGGCCGCTGACCACTCTGGCTTGCGGTATGGCTGTAATATAGTTACTGCTCGACAAGAACAGCTTCATGGGCGTGAGTGCCTGGTGGACAGGATGGTGTGCGGAAGGCGTAGGCGGGTCGCTAATGGGCCGGTGATGCTACAGGGCAACTCGACCAAAGCTACCAGTGGGATCAACGGCGCAAACACCCAGGTGAGATCGGCCTTCAAGGACGTGGCTGCGTGTCGGCGCTGACTTCAGTTTGTATTACAGGCTCAACAGGTTGGTCTAGTCGTTCTGATAATGGCGGTAGCACGACCCCGATGCTCACACCTACCACCCTGCAGGATCTGGGCATCCCCGACACCTCTGCCAAGTTGTACGTACATCTCCCGACACACATATCCCCAATTGGCTACTCCCATCGCCAGCTAATCCTAATTCTGCGAATAGCTTCGCCGACACCAAGAAGTCTGCGCGAGAGCTTGCCCGCGACGACCTTATCAAGGTGCTGACCTACAAGTCGGGCGATGCCGTCAACTGGCTCATCGAGCGCTTCAACCTCGACCTCAGCAAGGTCTCGAGGCTGGGTGGGCACTCTGAGAAGAGGACGCACCGCGGTGGGGCGCAGTTCCCGGGTATGACCATCACGTATGCGCTCATGGAGAAGGTGAGCTGTGTTTCAGCACATGTTTTGTGCGTGAGCAAGCAGAGCTGATTGTTGCGCGGGGTAGCTTGAGGATCTGGCGGAGAGTCAGCCGGACAGGGTCAAGGTGTTAAAGAAGGCCAAGGTCGACAAGCTTCTGGAAAAAGACGGCCGGGTCATCGGTGTCGACTATGAGATGGACGGGAAGCACGTGGGTCTTGTCGTTCGCCATTCGCGGCTAAGAATGTGGCTCCCAGCTGACAGGTGTGCTAGTACACCGAGTACGGTCCTGTCGTCCTCGCCACCGGCGGGTACGCGGCAGACTTTACCCCCAACTCGCTCCTCAAGAAGTACAGGCCAGAGTACTACGAACTCGTAAGCTCTCTTTGAGACTCCACCCACGCATTCCAGCGCCAGGCTCACGTGCTGATCCCCACCCAGCCTACGACCAACGGCGACCACTGTACCGGCGACGGCCACAAGATGGCCATGGAGATCGGTGCCAAGGGCATCGACCTCGAAAAGGTGCAAGTCCACCCCACCGGCCTGGTCGACCCCAAAGACCCCAATGCAAAGGTCAAGTTCCTCGCCGCCGAGGCACTCCGGGGTGTCGGCGGACTGTTGCTCGATAACACTGGCAGCAGATTTGTGGATGAGCTGCAACACCGTGATTACGTGACGGGCAAGATGTGGGAGAACAACAAGGTGGGTGATGTGCTCGTCACTCTGAGGCAGAAATCAGAGTTGACCTGCGATGCATGTGGCAGTTCCCCATCAGGCTGGTGCTCAACAGCACATCGACCAAGGAGATCGAGTGGCATGTCAAGCACTACATCGGGCGAGGCCTCATGAAGAAGTTCAACAGCGGAGAGGAGCTCGCAAAGGAGATTGGTTGCAGCACCGAGGCGCTCAAGAAGACTTGTGAGTCTGGCCTTTGCGATGGTTGTGTGATTGTGCTGATGGAGCTGGACAGTCGACGACCACAACAGGTACGCAAAGAACCCCGGGACTGACCCCTTCGGCAAGAAGGTACGTGCTTGCCGCTTTGGTAATGCTGGTGCCAACCCGGAGCTGACTATGTCTTGGCAGTTCTTCAGCGGTGGGGAGTTCAAGATGGACGACACTTACAACGTCGCTATCATGGTAAGCTGCATGTGCTCATACCAGGTAGGCACGAGTAGCTAATGAATATTCCAGACCCCGGTCCTGCATTATACCATGGGTGGCCTCGAGATCGGGACCAACGCCGCGGTCCATGACAGCAACGGCCAGGGCATCCCCGGTCTCTTCGCGTGCGGCGAGCTCGCCGGTGGCGTGCATGGTGCGAATCGTCTGGGCGGTAGCTCCCTTCTGTAAGCACCTTAATCTGGACGAAGGGACAAGGATAGCTGATGGTCATAATTGCGTATTCAGCGGGTGCGTCGTCTTTGGCCGCGTCGCAGGCGACTCTGTCTCGTCCTATCTCCTCTCGAGCCTCGCCAACGAGCGTGCGGCCAACCGCGTCCAGTCGATAAGCAACCACCTGCTCGAGACCAAAGTCCGTGTGGACCCCGACTCCAAGTCTGTCAACCTCGAGTTCTCCTGGGCGGGTGACGGCCAGCAGACCGTGCAGTCTGCTTCTTCCTCAACCTCGCAGGAGAAGAGCAAGAGCGCGAGCGCTGCGCCGGCGGATAGCCAGCCGGCGCAGAAGGGCGACAGCACCGTGGCGCAGGCGGAGCAGCAGGAGAAACCGCCTGCACCCGAGGCCAAGACGAGCGGGGACGCAGGGAAAGGCTACTCGAAGGAGGAGGTGGCGAAGCATAACACTGAGAAGGACTGCTGGGTGATCATTGATGGGCAGGTGTTGGATGTGACCAACTTCTTGAACGAGCATCGTGAGTCACAGTGTATGCTGTGCTGCGCGGAGGAAAGAAGGAGAGGGTGCTGACGAAGGACGCAGCTGGTGGAGTCAAGGCGATCATGCTCTACGCCGGCCGGGACGCTACCGAGTGAGCATCTGATTGTTCAAATCATACCGAACGTGTGCAGATCATAGCTGAAACGCCTGTCTCTCCAGGGAGTTCGAGATGATTCACCCGCCCAATGCTATCGCGAAGTACGCCGCCGACACTGGTATGTACCTCTTTCTGCCGTTACTGGCGAACACACGTATGGGGTACTGACTCCCCGTCGGGCACAGTCATTGGCAAGCTGAAGGAGTAGAGCGGCGCAAGCTCTGAAAGACAAAAGTGTCGTGCAGCGCGAACAAGGGTCGTAGCAGTCTGACTTAGTGTATTTCGTTGGCACCTGTTGTGCGTCTGAATGGAGATACGAATTGTGTGATTATCAGCAGCAGTGTAGTGTAGCATGCAACAATGGATCATGGAGACTACGATACGATACGATACGATACGATGGGACGTGGGACGGCCAGCAGCGGAGATACCCCGAACTCCGGGCCCGGCTATCGAATGGGAGCTCTGCGATTTCGGGTTCTCCGCTTTCAAAATATCCTTCTCCATCTCATCACCCTCACATTTCACGTCGCATTTCCCTCCCTACCTCACGGCAAGATACACGAAAATGTTGCCCGCAGTATCCAGGCTACTGCGCCAACGAGGTCCGCTCGCCCTCCGATTGAGAACAGCACCCGCGGCGTTCGTCCCGGCGTTCCCTTCTGTGTCAGCACGAGGGGCAGCGAGCGGTGCGGCACCGCGTATCGAGAAGGGGGCGGCAAGCCCCGTGCTGGATGGGAGTTTTGCAGAATTACTGGTGGAGAGTGATATGGGGATGGGGTTGGGGATGAAAGGCGAAGGACGGATAGTGGTTCCCGGGCGAGAGCTGCAGGAGCTCGAACTGGCAGACTTGCCACCCGCCGCGGGGGGCTTGGAGGTTGATAGCTCGCTCGGGTTGCCTGAGCTCGAGCAATTAGGGCTGGCCATCGACAACACTCCGCAGAAGCAGATGTCACCAGACGAGGAGCACGAGAATTATATGTTTATGGAGGAGAAGCGGAGTCCAGCTGCTATCATGGGGTCGAAGAGGATCGGGACCGTGGTGTTGCCTGAAGAAATGAAGGATGTGATACAGTGGCAAGTTTCAGGTATGTGGGACGAACAGACCCCAGATTCGTGAAGATAGAACTCAGCTGAGAGATACATCAAAGTCCACGGCAACCCCCGAGAGCTTCGCGATTCCTATCTCTCCCTCCCCAGCGGCCCAAGTGCAAATCGCGCCAAGACGAGGCAGCAGGATAAAAGCGCAAAGGTTTACAAGACCTTTGAGACCGAGCTCGCAAAGATTGCGACCATCTTGCCGGGAGAGTATGGGGCAGTGAGGAATGTTCTGGGGGAGATGGAGCAACGGTTAGGGAGGGACTGGCTCGCCAAAGCTGGTGGGGGCCAGGTGGTTGAGTTTGCTGGCGGCCACGGTGCTGGTCTTTGGTAAGTTGCAGTGTCGGCCGTCGCATGGCGCAAGAATCCGAGCGACATATACTGATATAACTGCAGGGCCACTCTCGACAATGCTGGTGCTTTGGAGTCCTCTAGGCGCGATTGGCAGGATGCCCCGGAGAATCTGGACATTCAGTTTGTCCATGCGTCTCGACAGGGCTTGGACATTGTCGACACGATCGTCAGCAAGGTGGTCAACGGTAAAGGTGTGTCCTTCCTACGAACCTGACACATGCCTCTTAACTGACTATCTCTCAGACGGGCAACGGCCAATTGCCAACGTCAAGTTCAGCCGAAAATACGCTCCAACCGCTGCCCCTCCCTCTCTCGTCCTATCCACCTTCCAACTCGCCTCCTTCAACATCCGCGATACCAGAACCGACTACCTCAAAAGCCTCCTCGCCCTCAACTCCCCTTATATCGTTCTGATCGATCGCTCCACCCCAGAAGGCTGGGCCGGCATCTCCCAAGCCCGCACTTTCCTCCTTGAGCAGTCCACCCCCGAGGCCCCCCTCCACGTGGTGGCTCCTTGCCCGCACGATGGTGTCTGCCCCCTGTTGGAAACCCGCGATCCATGCTCGTTCAGCCAGAGGTTGCAGCGTCCTGCCTTCGTGCGGCGTACAAAGCATTCAAAGAGGAGCGAAGAGGAGAAGGGCTACTGCTACCTCGTCATCGCGCGAGGTCCCCGCCCGACCTCTTCCCCTGCTGACTACCCCCTTGGCGCGAGGGGGCTGGATTTGCGCGAGGCAGGACGAGTTGGCCGAGTCGGCAGGGATGCAGCGGAGCAGGCGATGCTCAAGGCGCAGGGGCAGACGGTGCTCCGCGAGGTGGAGGGTCACGAGACCATCCTGGAGACCTTCCTGGAGCCAGTGAAGGGCTCAGCGGACCATGTCGAGCGTGGGGAGCAGGTGCGGCCCGAGCATAGGGAGGAGATGGAGGAGTCGTTGAGGGCGGAGGCATATTCATGGCCGAGGCTTGTGGCACCGGCTTTGAAGAGGAAGGGGCATGTTACCATGGATGTGTGCGCTGCAGAAGGTGGGTGTTGAGAGGACACTGGCTCTCGCTCTCGAACTGGCAGGACAACACTGATCCCTTCATGCAGGCCATATCCAACGGGTTGTCTACTCAAAGGCCCACGGCAAACAATCTTACTACGACGCCCGCAAGACGTCGTGGGGCGACATTTTCCCCCACCAGCACAAGAGCAAGGCCGTCATCCGAACTCGTGGCGTGCGGAGAATGGTCAAGGAGTCTCATGCGGGAGACAAGGATATCTTGGAGGAGCTTATGGCTGCGCACAGAGAGGAGGCCGCCGAGGCCAGGGCGAAGGCCAAGTCCGGGTCTGGGGCTGGCAGCGAGTGGGCATTATCGAGAGGGTCGTTTGGTGATGTGCCCCTGCCCCTCGGGAGGATATGGGGTCCGGAAGATGCGGAAGAGCTGGAGGCGAAGGGGATCAAGTTTTCCTGGTCGTTGGATGAGATGGTGCCGGCAGAGGAGAGAAAGGGGAGGGGGAAGAAGGATAATATGGTTAAGGGGGACAAGAGGGACACATGGGACAGGAGGGACAGGCTGGACAGGAAGGACAATAGGGACAAGGGGGGGAAGATGGAGATGAAGGGGGCCAGGAGGAGCAAGCATCCCCAGTCTGAGGACGAGAACGGCGACGTCGGTACCGTCGAGGCGGTGCCTGGGGGTAGGTCTAGGAGCAAGCGCCCCCAGTTCGACGACGAGGATGACGACATTCGGATCTTCGAGGCAGCGCCTTGGGGAGGGTCGTCTGGCGGGTCGTTTGGTACGATCCAGAGGAGGGAGTACTGTACCAGCACGCGTTCTAGGCCTATGCTCTCATCTGCAAGACGTGAGTAGTTTCCGTCGGTACTGTCGCAGAAGGAAGGCTGAATTCATTTTCGAACAGTACCGGCCATATCGCCTTGTCAAACTCGCTTTATGTCAGCACGTCCTACCTCTCCCCTCAGACCCAAAACAACACTATCCTCCCTCCTCTCCCTCGCAGGCTCTGGCACCCCCATCACCTGCCTCACCGCGTACGACTACCCCACCGCTCTCCTCTCCGAGTCTTCCTCAGTAGACATGACCCTTGTGGGTGACTCCCTCTCCCAAGTCGCCCTCGGCCACACCTCCACCACCTCCATCACCCTCGACGAGATGATTCACCACGCCAAGGCCGTCGTGCGCGGTGCCAAAACCCCGTTCGTCTTTGCCGACATGCCCTTCGGGTCGTTTGAGTCGTCCTTGGAGGACGGCGTGCGTAGCGCTGTGCGAATGATCAAGGAGGGCGGGGTGGACGGGGTCAAGATCGAGGGCGGCCTCGAGATCGTCCCGCTTGTTAAGCGCCTCTCGGACATCGGCATTCCCGTGATGCCGCACATCGGCCTCCAGCCTCAGCGTGCCACCTCTCTCTCGGGCTACCTCGTACAGGGGCGTACTGCCCAGAGTGCGTACAACACGCTCAACACCGCGAGGCAGCTTACAGATGCCGGAGCATTTGCGTTCCTGCTGGAGGCGATGCCGACGAATGTGGCTAGGAAGATCACAGAGGAGGTGGCGAAGAAGGGGCTGTTTACGATTGGGATAGGGGCGGGGAAGTACACCAGCGGGCAGGTGCTGGTGGTGACGGATGTGCTGGGGGTGTACAGTGAGGAACCCGTTGAAAATGAGGGCGAAGTAGCCCCTTCCCCCGAGCAGGACGTTACAGCGCCATCTAGGGTGATCGCGAAGCCGTCGCACGCCCCGCGTTTTGTCCGCCAGTTTGGCTCGGTGGGGCAGGAGATGCGCCGGGCCGTCAAGGCGTATCTGGATGCGGTGAGGGAAGGGAGCTTCCCGGATGCAAAGGAAAGCTATGGGATGAAGAAGGATGAGTGGGAGGGGTTCTTGGCGCTTTTGGAAAAGGAGAAGTCGGAGTAGACCGCAGAACAGGCGGGGACCTTACAACGGCCTCTACATTAGATACCACGCATACTCTAGATACATCTACACCCCGCCCGGGCAGACACTAGCATAGCACACATCGCTCGCATCCATACTGTATGATATGCAAATCATCTCCAACCCAGTCCCATGCATGAATAATGATATGATGATGATGGCCTACTAGTACAACAGATCCGCATGCTCTCATGGTCGGACCACACGCACTCATCTGCGCCCCCCGCGCCCCTTGCCTCTACCCCTCCCTCTGCTGGACCCCCCTCCTCCACTACCTTCTTCGTTCGGGCAGGCGTTCGCCCAATGACCTGTTTCGTGGCACTTGTAGCACTCTGCACGCCATGTCACGAGATCAGCTCACGATTATGACAAAGTGCAGACGTCCAAGACTTACCTCCACTACCGCCACCACCTCCACCTCCACCCCCTCCACCCCCTCCACCCCGACCGCCCCGACCACCCCGACCACCAGACCTGCTTGACCCGCCCCCGCCGCCAGTATCGTCGTTCGGACAAGCGTTTGCCCAGTGCCCCGTCTCATGGCACTTGTAACACTCTGCTCAGCCAACCATCAGCTCAACTTACTACAGACTCAATAGAGACACTCTCTCACCGCCTGTCGCCCCGCCTCCGCCTCCGCCTCCGCCGTGCCAGTCGGCTCTCGCACCCCCGCGCGAGCCGCCACCGCGGGAAGATCCAGCATCAGGATTGGGGCAAGCGCTGGCCCAGTGGCCTTCTTGGCCGCACTTGTAGCATTCTAGGACACATGTCAGTTGTGAAGGTCTGACGGGACCCGTGAGCTGGCTGGATGGTGAGACTCACCGCCTGAAGATCCGCCGCTGCCCCCGCCACTGTAGCCGCCACCGCTGCCCCCGCCTCCCCCGCCGCCGCCACCTCCTCCCTCAGGCCCATCATCCCATTGGAAGAACCCACACCGAGCCTTCGGGTTATTCGGACACGCCCTGTAGCAGAGCACGAACGTCAGCTGTTGGCCGCGATGCGCAGCTTGCAGGGAAGACCCACCAAAACTGGCGCCCCTTGTTGGGCCCATCCTTGTAAACAGTTGCGCGCGACGCCTCGAGCCCACAATTGCACTCGACTCTCTCGTCGCCTTGCGTCTGGTGGTGGTTGTCGTGCCCCTGCTCAGGTAGCAGACGTTAGATCGCGAGAATCGACGGCACAGAGAGAAGTGACTCACATTTGTCCGAGCTCTTTTAGGCAGAGGAGCGGGTGCAGGTGCTCTTCCGTGGCTTGGTCCGGCGTGGGCTCCATCCCTGTCTGCGGCCCACTCCTATCAATCCGACACGTCAGCTTGCTTCAACCAACATGGCACTAAGCACAGCTCACGAAAAAGCCGCATTGCTGGCCTTGGGGCTTGGGGCACGTCCAAAACGTCCGCCCTTGGTGCGCCGAGTCGGGTTTGGAGACAACGCGCGAGACGGCTGGGGTGCTGCAGTTGCACATCCTGGGTCCGCCGTCGCTGCCAAAGCTGCCGCTGTCTGCGAGACAATCGATATATTAGCGCCTTCACACAGGATGTTGATCGAAATACCTGCTGCAGAAGCATCGTACCGTCGGCTGGGGAACGTGCCCTCCTGGTCCCTCTCGGTGGAGATGCCGCCCCCGCACTCCTTCCCCTCCCCGCCGCCGCTGCCGCCGTCCCCGCCCCGCGCTGCGCCCCCCTTCCTCTAGCAGCCGCATCGCGCGCTGCGCCTCTCGCCCGCCCGCGCCCACCCCCCCGCGGAGGTCCTGCACCATCATCGCTATCATCATCATCGCCGTCGTCTCGGCCTCCTCCTCGTCCGGGCTGGTGCGCTCCCCCACCTCCGCCTCGGCCGCCGCGTCCACCTCGTCCACCTCTTGCACCTCGGGCTGCGCCATGTCCGCCACGGCCACCGCGGGCTGCGCCACGCATGGCAGCCCGGAGGGCTTCGGCTTGTTCGCCTGCTCCGTGGAGGTATTCGGTCACGCTCTATTGGCGATGCCATATCTCAATGAGCGGTTGTTCCTCTTTTGTGGGTTTGACTTACATCGGCTAAGGTGCCAAACTCTCCTCGAGCTTTGATGAAAACTTCCTTGTACTCGTGTATGGTTTGCTGCAGGATGTCGCCCTTGGCTTGGGCTCCATCGCAGATGAGCTGCATCCGATGCTCGGTCTAATTCACCCCACCGCGTCAGCTCTACCCCTTCGGTATCGCAACAATCCAGATGAGAGTACCTCTCGCCGCAGGTGCGGTTTGCTCAACGACCGATCAAACCCGATTCTGTTGAACCCCTCGACGAGGCCGACGCCGAGCGTGGACGGGACGAGGTACTTGATACGCGCTTCTTGCTTCTCTGTGACATACTCTCGCTCAATGATCTTGGCGATGTGCTCAGCGATCGTCGCGTCCGTCCCTATCATTCACCACTGTGTCAGCTACGTGCGGAGCATGGGAGGCACAGCAGTATGCAGCTAACCAATCCCGTTCTTGTCCATGAGCCCGACAAGGTCCGCCTCGGTCAACAGACTCGGTCGAGTGGTAGAGCCTTCCTTGAGCTCAACGACGTCGGGGATAAAGATCTCGTTCTCCTGGAAATCTGGAATAGTGTGCGTCGCCCACTTGTCGTATGGATACACCTCGAGGTAGTTCCGGCGGTGGACGATCAACCCTGCCGGATGTACCTGTCCATCAGCTTGGCCCATGCACGAGACGGAGGTGAAGCTTGAAGCACGCACCGCTTGTAGAGAATGTCTCGGCTGCAATCTCAATCTCGATCGTTGTGGTCTTACCCTCCGCGTTCGCTGAGCACGAAGCCAAGAACCGGCGCGTGACGAGCTCAAAGACGCGGCGCTCGTCGCCTTCAAGGTTCCCAGCATGGGAGGTAGGGTGGATAGGCGGGTGGGCTTTATCGTTCTTCCGTCCGTTTCGAGGTCTTTGGAAAGCGCCGTCGAGCAGTCTGCGGAGGAGCGTCAGTTGGTAGCTGGTATCCTGAGATCAGTCGAGCCAGCCCAGGCGATAGACGTACTTTTGGGAGTACTGTCCCCACTGGTGATCGTGCGTCTGCTTCTGGATGAGAGAATTGAAGTCGAAGTTGGGGTCGTACTGGTCCGTCTCGGTACGGGGATAGCTCAGGATACCTCTCTGGTAGAGCTTTTCGGCAACCTGGATGTGAGCTGTCAGCTGAGCTCCTGATGATAGCAGCAGTATTGTGCATAGCTTGCGACTCACCTCGAGGACTTTCTTGGGTGTCATATGAAGCAGCCTCGAACCCGACTGCTGCAGGTCGACGGTGGTGAGAGGTAAAGGTTTCCTATGGCCAGCTTGTCAGTCGGCCTGCCCCACTTTGTCTATCACTTTGAGAATAGCTCACCACTTGGTCGCCGGCTTCGTCTCGACCTTCACCACCCTCGCCTGCGGATGCACCGTACACTGCTCATAAAGCACGGTCGCGATATCGAGATCAAATAGGTGCCCGCGGCGCCATCGAAAGTCGACAATGTTCTCGGTCCCGTCCTCATCCTCCCTCTCGAGCGCGACGTGGATATACCAGAACGTCTCTGGGACGAATGCCTGCACACGGTGGTACTGGTCCACGACGAAGCCGAGGGTGGGGAACTGGCACGGGCCTGCGCGGGGCGACTCAGCTGCTGCCAAACTGCGGAAAGTTAACTACACGCACCGTAGCTTATGACTTTCTCCGAGAGCTCCGGAATCCTATTTTGCAAGCCCATGGTGGTGAGGCGTGTGAACGCCGAGCCGATTTTGAGGTCCAGTGCGATGCGGGTCATGACGGCGTCGGCCATGCGTATATCGAGGTCGTTCGCTCGTCGACAGGCTTCGTGGATTTGTCTGTGATGGGATCAGTCGGCGCATTACAGGTGATTTCGAACATGCAGAGCTGATCGAAACTCACGCAGGGATGATCGCACTGAACCTCGCCCGCTTCACAACCAACCGCCGGTTCACCTTTCTGCAGACGTCCACCACCTCTGATCCAATATGTTCGCCTTCGCGATCACAGTCCGTCCAGATCATGAGGATGTCGGCATTGCGGGCTTCGGACTGGAGGTTGCGCTCGACGGTTTTGAGTTTCTAGATGGAGTGGGTTCTTGGGCGTAAGCCGCGGCCTGGATATCAAGACGGGGGAGGAAACGAACACTGTCGACATAGGTGATGACTGGGGCGTCAAACAGCGAGAAGGGGTCGCAGGAGCTCCATTTCCGGTGGTCGTCGTCAAAGTCCTTTTACGGGATTAGCCACAGCGAGCGCCCTTCTGTTCTGTTAGATAGACACAGGAGCTCACGCTGGAGGTAAGATGACCGAGCACGGCGGTGACTGTGAAGTCTGCCCCGCGGCCCTGCCCCAATGGTGGTGCCAGGTTGTAGTCAAAGTCATAGTTGCGGATGTATTGGTGAGGGCTGTTTCTCTTTGGGGCCCGTGATGGTCAGCTCCTTCCTGGAGCAGTATGGAAGAAGCTCCAGTACAGCCTGGCAGCTGCCCGCGACTCCCGCCCACTCACGGTGTTCCAATGGCCTCCCGACAGGATCTCTGTGATGCTCTTGGCGATACTGGGCTTCTCTGCGACGCACAACACCTTCATGTCGTCCTCGCATCACCTCCTCACGTCCTCCTGGGCGGGTTGTAGAGTGTCGGTGGGAAGGGCTGTGGAGGAAGGGCTGTGGAGGAAGGGCTGGGGGAAGATGAGGTGGATGGAAGGGTGACGCGTGAGGTCAGTCGCGATTTGGTCCAGCCGCGTCTGTCTGGGCGGCTCGGCTCGTTTGTTGTTCATTCCCTAGCTGAGGGCTGAGGGCTGAGGGCTGAGGGTGTTTATCCACTGGCCGATGCACTGCATAAGCTCCTCACGGACGGATGGATATGCAGCGAGGCCGGATGTACCTTCCCCTCCAGGCATGGCGTGGGCATTGGAATTCCCTGCGCGCAGACTGCACGACAGCTTGGAAATTGCGCTGTTCTCTTGGAAAAGGTCGGTGTGCGCCGAGTGGTGTGGATTTCCAACTGGGCGCCCATGGGGATAGGCTATAGGGTATATAGACCGCTGCGGTCTCAGCCCCCTCCGCTCCCACCCGCTTCCCTCCCGTCTTCTCTCCATCTACTCATCTACTCACTCTCTCACTCTCCCACTCTCTCACTCTCTCGCTCTCACAGTGAGTCCCGGCGAGTCCAGTCACCCTCCCCCCAGACAAGCGGCGGATGAGGGATTGCCGGTCGTATTTCCCGGCCCATTTTCGTATTTGACCCCAGACTGCAGGATCCAGGTGTCCGCCCTGCGCCGCCGAGTCCCCCCGAAAATAACCCTCCGACACCCACGTGCCCGCCCGCGCCGCGCCCCAGCGTCGGCCCCTTTTGTATTATAGGCCGGCCCTCTTATTATTAGTCGGCCCAGATCAGATCTCACTCCACCCCGACTCGCACCACGCCAAAAAAAAACGGCGCATCCGCAAATTCACCAAAGTTTCACCATCCATCCTCCCTCCTCGATGCCCGCGCTGAGCTCGACCAGAAACATCCTCTCCACCCTCTCCCTTTCAGTCCGCCCACAACTCGCACGACAGCTCAGAATGGTCTCCTCCATCCCCGTCCCCAAAGACTTTGTGAGTCCGCTCTCTCCCCCCCACCAACGCCCCGCACCCCACCGAGCGGCGAGGACCATCATGGCGGAAGGGGTTTTTTCTTTTCTTTTCTTTTCTTTTCATTGGCGAGCGACGGAGGGCGGGAGGTGCAACAGTGCAAACACGGTGCTAATGAGAACGATGCATGCAGAACGCCTGCCTCTACCAGCCTTTGGCTGAGGCCGACCCCGAGATCAACGCTCTCATCGAGAAGGAGACTTGGCGTCAGTTCTCTGGTCTCGAGCTCATTGCTTCCGAGGTGACTCCTACGGCTTGTCCTCGACTAGCTATGCGGCTGAGCTGACTCTGGTGGCGGTACAGAACTTGACCTCTCTCGCTGTCATGGAGGCCAACGGCTCCATGCTCACCAACAAGTACTCTGAGGGTCTCCCCGGTGCGCGATACTACGGTGGTAACGAGGTGAGTCGGGAGAGTCAGCAGAGGAGCGCATGTGGCGGTGCTGTGGGCTTGGGCTAACCCTCTCTGGCTGTAGCACATCGATGTGATCGAGAACCTCACTAGGGAGCGTGCCCTCAAGGCGTTCAACCTCGACCCGAAGGTCTGGGGCGTCAACGTCCAGCCCTACTCTGGCTCCACCGCCAAGTGAGCTTATGCGTGCTAATCCAAAGCGACGCGAGAGCTGACACCGACTGCCAGCTTTGCTGCGTTCACCGCGCTCATCAACCCCCAGGACCGTGTGATGGGTCTCGGCCTCCCCGACGGTGGCCACCTCACCCACGGTTACTACACCGCCAAGAAGAAGATCACCGCTTCTTCCATCTACTTCCAGTCTTTCCCTTACCGTGTCGACCCCAAGACCGGTATCATTGACTACCCCCAGCTCGAGACCAACGCCAACCTCTACAAGCCCCGTCTCGTTGTCTGCGGCGGTTCCGCGTACCCCCGTGACTGGGACTACGCGCGCCTCCGCAAGATCGCGGACGCCCAGGGCGCGTACCTCCTCTCCGACATGGCCCACATCTCTGGTCTCGTCGCTGCCGCCGAGCAGAACTCGCCTTTCGAGTACTGCGATGTGGTCACCACCACCACGCACAAGACCCTCCGTGGTCCCCGTGCCGGTCTCATCTTCTTCCGCAAGGACAAGGAGGCCGACCTCGAGGCGCGCGTCAACGCCGCCGTCTTCCCCGCTTGCCAGGGTGGCCCCCACAACAACACCATTGCCGGTATCGCCGTGGCGCTCAAGCAGGCTGCCGACCCCGCGTTCAAGCAGTACGCCAAGCAGGTGCGCGCAAACGCCGCTGCCATGGCTAGCGTGCTCTTCAAGCACGGCTACAGGCTCCAGACCGACGGCACCGAGAACCACTTGATCCTCTGGGACTTGAGGCCTATCGGCTTGACCGGTTCCAAGGTCGAGAAGATCTGCGACGCTGCGCACATCACCCTCAACAAGAACGCTGTGGCTGGTGACAGTGAGTCGCACATTTGTCCCTAGCCCCGCGCACAGCTGACCACCTTTATGCAGCCTCCGCGCTCGTCCCCGGCGGTGTCCGCATCGGCACCTCGGCCCTCACCTCGCGCTCGATGGCCGAGAAGGACGTAGAGCAGGTGGCCGAGTTCCTCCACCGCGTCGTCCAGATCGCGCTCAAGACCCAGGAGGAGGCCGGCTCCAAGCTCCTCAAGGACTTTGTCAAGACCTACGAGTCGGGCAACGGCGAGGCCCCCAAGCTCATCGCCCAGCTCAAGGAGGACGTGATGAAGTTCGCGACCAGCTTCCCCCTCCCTGGTATCCCTGACACTGTGAGTTTATGCGTGCACCCACCTCCCTCCCTCTACGAGCTGAGCTGATTGCGTGATGTGTCTAGTCCAAGATCGTCAGGCCCGAGGGCGTCACCCTCTAAGCGGAGTGACCGGCTGGCATCGTGTACACAGTGTTGGACCGGGGGGGGGGGGGGGGGGAGGTCGGCGGGGGGATGGGTCGCATACTTGTTCCAGGGGAAAATAAAAATAACATCTTGGGCCATTTCACCATGGCCCTTCTTCTTTGTACCACGGCATGCCATTGTCATTCATCTGATCATTACATTGCGGACTCGGGAGTCATATAACCAAACTCGAGTCATTTTCGTGTCTTCTTCCATCGACTGTCAATTACAACACCCCTGCCCCCCCGGGCCCAACTAACCGACCATCATTCGTGTCCTCGGATCCTCACCGGCATATACAACCTTTCAATCTCCTTCACCTCCTCATCCGACAACACCATCTCCATCCCCTTGACCAGCTCATCGAGCCTCTCGGTGCTGCGCACCCCAACGATCGGCGCCGTCACCCACTCGCTCTGGCACGACCACGCCATAGCCACCTCTGCCATCGTGCAGCCGCGCGCGGCGGCGAGTTCCTCGATCTTGTCAATGATCAGCCGGTC
The DNA here is from genome assembly GCA_024271845.1 of Cryptococcus sp. VH57_BW. Lineage (NCBI taxonomy): Eukaryota > Fungi > Basidiomycota > Tremellomycetes > Tremellales > Cryptococcaceae > Cryptococcus > Cryptococcus sp. VH57_BW. Next base: position 64,883 of record JANBXI010000004.1, read on the forward strand.
AGAGGGCTGCTGACCCCGGCCGTCGGGCGCGCGCTGGGCGCCGCGCGGGGTGGATGCCATGGCTTCGAACGGGCGGCACAGGACTGTTCACGGGTATTACGGTCAGCACGTTGCGTCGAGCGTCTCGCATCAGCAGCCAGTCTGCTCCATGGCTGGGGAGAGGGGAGGGGTGATCACGTACGGCCAGCGGCGAGCGGTCCCCAGGGGATGACACCCACCCCGAAATGCTTGAGCATCGGCATCATCTCGCGCTCTTCTTCTCTGTACAGCGCGTTGTACTGGTTCTGCATCGAGATGAACGGGGTGAGGCGGTTGTGCAGCGCGTACTCTGTTTCCCAGGTCCTCCTCTCGTCAGCACCCTTCCCTCCACCCTTCCTCTGCCTCGTTGCGGGCGGTCTGTCGGAAACAGCACATAGAGCGAGCGAGCGACTCACGCTGCATGAGCTGGAACTGCCACGCCCAACACGAGCTCATGCCGATGTACCGAACCCACCCGGCCTTGACGACGTCGTGCAGTGCCTCCATTGTCTCCTCGATAGGTGTCTCGGGGTCAAAGCGGTGGCACTGGAGCACGTCGATGTACTCTACGCCAAGGCGCTTGAGCGAGCCTTGGACGGAGGCGAATATCCTCTGGGGGAGGGGGGGGGGGGTCAGCACAGCGAGCGGACTACGGCGGCAAAGACACACCCGCACACCCGTTCGGGACTAACTCACCTTGCGGCTCAAGCCCCGCTGGTTCGTCAGCCCCGCGGGGCCCTTCTCCTCGAGCGTGCCCTCGGGGTTGAACGTCTTGGTGAGGATCACGACATTCTCGCGGGGGATGGCGTGCACGCGGAGAAACTCGCCGAGGATGGTCTCGGACTCGCCTGCCGAGTAGACGTTGGCCGTGTCGAATGTCTGCAGTGTTGGTGGACAGGGCGGCGGGAGGTCAGTGCATGCTGGCGGGGCCAAGAGGTGAGGGAGGGTGTGGTGACGCACGTTTATCCCGATATCGTACGCATACTTGAGCTGCCTGATGCCTTCTTCATGGTCTGGGATCATCCAGCTCTGCCCCGAGCCATACTGCATACACCCAAGGATGAGCTTTGACACCTGTACCCCCGTGCAACCAGATGGTATCGTCAGCACGGTTCCAGCGAGAATGGCCGACATGCTACGGGATTCCGCAGGGCATTCGCAGGGCCTCCGCAGATAGGATACGGGCGAGGAGAGAGCGCGAGCGACTGACCTTGAGGCCCGACTTTCCGAGATTCACATACTTCATCTTGGGTGCTGGTGCGAGTGCTGTTGCGTACATGGCCGAGTATGGATGTCAGTTTGCTTGCGTCGGGTGGGAGGGGGAGTGGCGACGGGAGTGTGGTGAGTAGAGTTGTTTATAGCGCCCGCTTGTGCGCCGGCCTGGGCGACGGGTGGCGACGTCAGAGTGGGGCATGCTTGGCCGGGTCTCGGGAAGCTGAGCTGAGGGGGAGCATGGACAGTGGCGACGCAGCGCGGGGCGGGGCGGGGCGGGGCAGGGCGGGGCCCAGCGGCGGGCGGCGGGCGGCGAGCGCCGCACCGGCGGGCAGCGCGGGCTGCATTATACTGTTTCATTTATCACTGGGCCCTTAGATTGAATAGGTCCAGATCCTATAGGGCGTTATTACAATGTCAATAAAAACGTGCCGAGACCCGAGACCCGAGACCCGACACCCGACGGGAATCAGGCACCCACCGTCCCGTTCGGCACAGGTTACGTAACGGGGCTCCCCGCAGCCCCGAGGTGGAGCCGGCAAGCGCCAGAGAGAGAGGCAGCAGCAGCAAAGCAAGACGGACGCATTTCACGGCAGCCCGTCTGAACAGCCACTCTTCTCTCTCCCCATCCCCATCCTCCCATCCCCGCACACCCACTCACCCCCCGCCCCGCGACAGGCAGCGAGCGACTCTGCCTCCGCGCCTCTGCACTCGGCGCACACGCTGCGGCCTCGCGCGGCTGTCGTCCGCCAGGCCACACACGGTAGGCTGTGGGTCGGGAGAATCACGCCCCCTCCGCCCTCCCTCCGCCTCCCCTCCGCCCCCCCTCCGCCTCCCGCCCTCCCCTGGCTATCTTGCCGAGCTGACCGCTTTCTACCTCTCGCAGTGCCCGCCGCCACCCCTTGCATCGTCGCGCACCTCCCTCCCTCCACCCGCCCGACGCGCCCAACCGCAGCGCCGCCGCGCCGCCCCTCCCGTCCTGCCAGCCATGGTCCCCACCGACATCCCCACCGCAGCCGTCACCCCGTCCCTCTCCGTGCCCTCCATCACCCCGCCCACCCCCCCGCGCCTCGTACCCCGCCTCGGCGCTTTGGCCCTTAAGCGACTTGGCACCACCCCGCGCACGCCCAAGCGCTCCAGATCCGCCGAGGATGACGACGCTTATCCCGGGGGCGGGCTCGAGAGCCTCCGACGCTACACGTCCAACGAGGACCTCGAGATGGACGGCGTCTCGATGATCGCTGCTGGATTTGGGCCGGCTGCAGGCGTGGGTACGAGCAGCGTGCTGCCCGTGCCCGTGCCCGCTCCCAGGCCTGTGATCAGAGCTCGCTCGAGCAAGAAGCCCAGCCGGACAAAAATCGAGTGCATCCCATCGTCCTCCTCTGCCCCCGACATCTCCTCGCGCGCTTCCCCCTCGCGCGCTTCCCCCACACCCGAGCCAGCGGCCAAACGCCAACGCTCCGGATCCACATCCTCCACTTCCTCCCTTACAGGCATCCTTGTCGCAGATAAGGACCCCACCCCGCCGTCCTCGTCTCCCACCACCGAGACCACCATCTCGGCCGAGATCGTCGTGCCCGTCCCCTCCCGCCCCGCAAAGCCCCTCCCGTCATGGTCGTACACGCCTTCGCCCCTCGCTACCGCGCCCGTCATGTCCCTAGGCGAGCCCCCGCCCCTCTTGACCAACGCGCTCGGGCTGCGAACTACGGTCCACACACCGGCTCAACCAGCACCAGAACAGGCACTCCCCCTCCTCCCGCTGACCCCAGAGGGGCGCGACGTTGATGTCGTCGTGGCTGCCGCACAACTCACCAAGGCCCGCGCGTTCTGGCGCGACGTCGAGGACCTCGGGGCCGAGCTCGGGAACGTGCTCAGGCTCGGGCTCGGGAGGGGCATGAACAGGGGGAAGGGCGGGGAAAGGCGGCCGAGTCGGTTGAGGAGCACGTTGAGTGCAGAGGATGATGCCGGTGGGAGGGAGAAGGAGGGCGAGAGGAGTGAGAGGGAGAGGAGCGAGGACGAGATGGGAGACGATTGATACGGTTGCAGTGAGTCGAGTCGTCGTCGTGTCACTTGCTGAGTTCGCCCTCAGCGCTCCATCTGACCAAGAAGACGCAGGTGCTCTGATATTTTCTTCATCCGCATGGCCCCAAAGGCTCCAAGCCCCGGCGGGCGTACACCATTCGCATCATGTTTACTCCTGTTTCTCAGTCACACGACAATTCTGTCTTTCAACGGTTCCCAATTAAACTTTCATGACACCTCATCCCATGTTCCTTTTTTTCGTTTCATTCACCTTCACCACACATTCCATTTCCGTCCACCCGGTCTCCGCCCCCCTTGTCACTAATATCTTATGTACAATCCCAGAACCATGTTTTTCCCTCTCCTATCGTAGCCCTTGTCCTTTGGTACCCCCCCTTGTCACGTTTGTGCGCTGTCTCTCTCTTGGTCATTCTCCATGCATCTTTGTACTCTCTCTCTCTCTCGCGCGCGCTCGAACCTTGCTCCCCCCGCGCAGTATCGTAAGTAATAAGCACGTGCGCTACACGGGAATAAATAAGCTCTTCCCGAACAATAAGCCTCAGGGTGGGCTGCTGAAACAAACACCCTTCGCCCATAAAGCAGTAGCCACCACCAGTCGCTCTTCTCCACCCCCACGCCCAGCCGGTCTGGTCTCTTACACACAGTGAGACACCCACCGCTTGGCCGACGAGGTCATCAGCCACGCCAAAAGGAATCGCACGATTCGGATAGAGCTTTTGCCCGGTGGGCGTGCCTGGCGACCGGCAGAAGTCCCCTCTGCCGAACCCAGCCGCTTGCTGGCCTGATCACTCGGTGGAGCATCTTCATCTCTTCTGCACCAGAGTGAGAGATTACATGGATTGTAAGAAAGCTATAGTAGACTGTTCAGCTCTCCGGGAAAATTGGCCCTTCTGCATGTTCTTCGACATCACCTGAAGCCTTCTAGACACTGGTCAATGCATGGAGATCAGACTGGGCTGGAAAGGCTTAATGTACGGGGGATCCGCCCAAGGGACGACGCACCGTGTACATTTCATCGACCTCCTCGCGTTTTCGCGTTTCGTTGCTTGTCGAGCTCCTCAAACTCCCTCTTGCTTCAGTTTGGCCTGGACAACAGTCCCTCAGTTTCTACAGGCACTATCCGCAGCGGATGGATACCCTCGGCATATCGTAATCGACAGTGCTGTTACGGACAGCACAGACGGAACAACAAACCTTCCACGATTGAAACCAATCCATCTCCGTCCCTTCCGCATCCTCCACTGCTCGTCACTGCCGCCTCAAGCACTGCCGCCCAAGAAGCCCCCGCAGCTGAAATGAGTGGTAGCAAAAATAAAAACGAAAAAAAACCTCGTCACTGGGGATTCCCACGTGGTCCCCCACCGCGGTACTAACCCAGCGCTGCCCTGCTTGTCTGCGCAGATCGGACGGGATGCGGAAATTTCAGAGGCGCTATGAACGAGGATGAAAGACCTGGCAATCGCACCACTATATACACATACGCACTTTTTGGCCCGTCAGCCTGGCGAGGGAAAGCATGCGAAGATGTCCCGTGGTACCGGTGAAACAGTATACAGAACCCATCTGCAATCTTTGGGTGATACATGTGAATTCCTTTGTGAACTGAGAACTGCCCTTCTCGCTTGATCTTGGCTCTTCGAAGGACGGAGCGAGAGGACCTCAAAGCGGCCGTCCTTACTTTCAAGTGAGTTTCGTGCGTTGTCTCGTGCGTTGCTAATGTTCCTCGTCGTTCATCCTGCTTGGGTGAAGTGTACGTGTGCTGATCCGGTTTTATTGGCCAAGCAGTCGCATCCGTAGACTCCAATGAAAATATAATATACTACCGCCACCCCCCGTGCAACTCAAGACCTTCAAGCAAGACCCCCCCACCTCCCTACCAGCGTATTTGACCAACTCGCCTAAGCGTGGTACCCCCTACCCCTTTACTCGGGCTTCAAGTTGTCGAGGGCAAAGACCAGACGGTCAACCGCCTCCTCAACCTTCTTCTCTGTGGGTTTTGTGCTCTCTGCGAACGAAACAGTTTGGTCAGCTACGTGGACGAAGAGCGATTGAGCACAGTCTAGACGCAAACCTACGCTCGTGTCCGGCGTCCTTGTACACTCGACCAAGTCTACAAAAATGTCATCCATCAGTGTCGCTTCTTAGACCAGAATACTCTTGCCCCGCTCACATTATTGCCTTGTTCTTTGGCTTGCGAGCTGGAATTACATCGTTAGCTAAACCAATGGAGCCAGCCTGAAAGGCGATGTAATAGCTCACTTTGCAGCTCGGCAAGGAACTTGAGCGAATGAGCCGGCACCACACGCGTGTCGTGATCAGCAGTCGTGATCAGCATCGCAGGGTACTGCACGGCGGGGTCGGCGTCGACGTTGTACAGGGGAGAGGTTGCGTGGAGGATGGGCAAGACGGCGGGGTCGTCGGGGGAGCCGTATTCATCGATCCACATGCGTCCCATGGTCTGCACAGATCGCGATATCAGCGTTCCGGCGTGGTATCATGTTGGGGGGGGGGGGGGGCAAATTACTCACGAATTTGTGGTACCGCACGAGGTCGGTGACGGCCACATCTGCAAACACGACCGAACACAGCTCCGGGTGGCGCACGGTGGTTGCCGAAACGAGGAGGCCACCGTTGGAGCTCCCGTAGATGGCGGTGAGACCAGGCGTGGTGAGGCCCTCGGATTGGAGGTAGCGCACAGCGTACGCAAAGTCTTCCCAGCCGACATAGCGCTTGATGCCGATGGCGGCCTCGTGCCAGGCTTTGCCGTACTCGCCTCCGCCCCGGATGCAGGCTATGGCGACACTGTGGAGGAGAGGGCAATGTTCAGGGACTGTATGTGAAGTGTTAGGAACGATACAACTCACATTCCGCGCATGTTACGCATCCAGGTCGCGAAGAAGGGGTCAAAGTGGGGGACTACGGGCGCCGCGAAACCGCCGTAGCCGTTCAGAATAGTGGGGTGAGAGCGGGTCATGTCCAGGTCGTGAGCGTGACAGATGAACATGGGGACCTTTACGCCGTCGTGCGAGGTGTAGAACACCTGCGAACACACGAGCGTCTCCTCCACCGCAGCCTCAGGCGTGTTCATGCTGCTGATGTCCACCTCGTACACCCCCGAATTTTTCTGTACGATCTCACCACGCAACACGTAAGACGGTGCCACAAAAGTGTCGACCGCAAAGTAGAAGTCGTTGGCATCAGAGCGACACGAGATGGCGGTGATCGCGCCGTGCTCGGGGATGACCACCGCCCCCTCTGATGCCTTCTGCTGCTCGATCTCCTCCTCGGGAACGGGCACCTGGGTAGCAGGGTCCGCGACGACTTCACCATGGGTGCCTTCGGCATCGGCAGACCCGAGAGGCTTGCCGGTACGGGCGTCTACGAAGACGACGGAGGCGCAGGCGTCGCGGAGGTAGACAAGGACGAGGACCTGGCCGCCCACGAGGTAAGAGTTATGGAGCTGGTGACCCTCGGGGTTGGCGGGGACGACCTCGTAGATGGGGAGAGAGGCGTTGACGGGAGTTGTGTCCCAGTCAGCGGTGTCGATGGCGATGATGCGGCCGGTAGTAACGCCGCCAGTGAAGGAGGTGAATAAGTGGCGCCCGGACGAGATGGAGCCAATGTCTGGGAGAGATCTTAAGTCAGTGTGACCAGGCAAACGTGGCTCTCGGGAACTACTCACAGTAGGTAGCGCCAGTGAACCCTCTAGACACCCACTTCATGTCCTCCTTGACCATTCTCGGCACATCCGCCACGCTCGCACCTGTCCCACCCTGCAGCTCCACCAAAAACAGCTCCGTCTCGGGGTTCGTGTTCTTGTAAACGTCGAACGCGAGCCATACCCTCTTCCCGCTTCCCTCCTTGTCATCGACCGATACCACCCTCACCTTGTTTACATACTGGAAGACGCCGGGAGGAGGGCCCCAGAGCATGAGGTCGGTGGACTGGTGGGTGTCTAGGGTGTGGTAGTACATGCCGAAGTCGCCGTCGACGCCGTCATAATTGTCGCCGGTGGGATCGTAGTCGACAGAGCGCTTGTAGATAAAGCCCTGCAGCACATGTATGGGTCAGAGTCGCCCAGGTCTCGCCGCCACACCTGAGAAGAAGACACACCTTCTCGCCGACCCAAGTGACTGCAAAGGTGAACTTGGAACCCCCCAGGTCCCTCTCCAACACCTTCTTGGTCACTGTGTCGATGACTCTGATCCTTTGCCAGTCGCTCCTGTAGAGGCATCAGCGAATGCCAAGCCGGGAAGATACCTTGGGCGAGAGAATGAATGCACTCACCCAGCGTACTGCAGCACCACGCTCCACCACCTGCCACTGGGACTGAAACTGTCGGCGTACCACGAAGCGCCCTCCTCCTTATTGAGGTCGAAGAAAACCTCGAACTCCTTACTGTTCGGGCCCGGCACCTTGCCAAAGTCGCGTTTCAAGTTTTTGGAGCGGAGGATAACATCTCGAGGGGCCGTGCCGGGGTTGAACTTCCAGTAGTAGTACCCGTCCCCCTGGAGCTCGGGACTGGTCATGCGCTCCTGACTGTAGCATCCCTCAACAGCAGCTTCGAGCTGCTTACGCAGGGGGTGGCTGTGAAGACGGGGAATCGAGATCTATGGCAGAAAAGTTGTCAACTTGGTACACGTTCTTGTACCCCACATGGCATAGCCCAAGCGACAGACCCACTTCATTCTGCGCCTTCATGTATCTCATGGTCTCCTCCCCCTCGTCCTCAAGGGCACGCCAAGGGTCTTTGATCTCAATTCCGCTAATGACCTCGATCACTGCACCATGCTGAGGGCCAGCCGGGTACTTGGGAATATCTGCGCTTGCGCCCGCCCGCCAGCCGTCGGGTCCCACTTGGAAGCCAGAGACTGGGCCGTTCTGCAGAGTGCCGTGGGCCGCTTTGGTGGTGCTGAAGGCATTACCGGGTGCTGCACCAGCCATGGTGTTGAGTAATGTTCCGACGAAAAAGGTGGTGGCCGGAGTGTGGTAGTCGAAGCAGGGGTGCGGAATGCTTATCGAGGCGGGCGGGGTGCGGGATTGTCAGTGTCGTAGGGAAGTTGGCAGCAGATAAGCTGACAAGATAAAGAGAAGTGGTGATGAGAGATGGTAGTGAGAGGAAAGAGAGATATAAGATGCAATTGTATCATGCGGAACCATGCCATGAGATGGTGCAAAGGTGGTAATAATATGCTTAGGCAACGGAGACCGGGATCTGGCGCGCGCTTCCAGAACGGGATGATGCAGACAAACAAAAGCGCCAGAGCCGCCCGCGAGCCGCCGCCAAAGCTAAATATACTTTGGGGCCGGCCCCAGCGAAAGGAGGCCTTTGAGGTGCCTGAGGTATAGCGGCGCCTAAAACCATTGCATCCATCCTCGTTCATAGCGCCTCTGAAATTTCCGCATCCCGTCCGATCTGCGCAGACAAGCAGGGCAGCGCTGGGTTAGTACCGCGGTGGGGGACCACGTGGGAATCCCCAGTGACGAGGTTTTCTTTTTCTGATATTGCACTTTTTTGGAGGTGCGGGTTGCTTGGAACGGTGAGTGGAGCAGTGGAGGAGGCAAAGGGGGAGCGCCACTGGTTTTGATCTTGGAAGGTGTGTTTGGAACGAGAGTGAGGTGCTGCTCCGCGTGTGAGATTGAGCGTGTCATCAGTTCACACATTACTTCACATGTACCCAAAGGAAGCAGATGGGTTCTCTTTACCGTTGTACAGATATAGTTTACATTTGGGCAGACACCCCTCGTTCTGATCCACAGGTGTTCCAGGACATCCAAGCATGAAAGCGCCCCTCTCTTCCCTGCCCTAACATTGAGCTCCCAGGAGGCTGCTCGCTATGGCAACTTCCCTCTGCGATTTGATGAGGTCTAGTCGGGTCAAGCGCTATGCGTGGCGCGGATTGATCGCCTGGTAGGACACTGCGGTGGAAGCGATCTCAGATTCATTATACATACTCAAGAACACGACAGCAAAGTCTTTTCTCCTTTGACTTATCTCGACTACCATGTCTCGATATCGGGCCTAGGGTGGCGCAAAAGCATCAGCTCTGCTCCTCTACATAGCATTTCAAAACCCACCTCAAGTCCAGCTCATGTGTCCAAGCCGACCTCTTCTGGTTCAACAGATCCACATAAGTCTGCGCCACCTCATCCGTCACCATCTTCTTGCCCTGCGTATCTTTCCCCGCCCACTTCTCCACCGCGGGCGTATTCATGATCCCGTCAATCACCACATGCGCCACATGCACGCCCTGCGGGCCAAACTCCCTCGCGAGGCTCTGCGCCAGCGAACGACGTGCAAACATCCCGGGGGAGAGCGCCGAGAAGGCCGCACCGGCTTTGAGCGCCATGGTAGCGCCAGTGAAGATGAGTGTCCCGCGGGCGAGACGCGAGGCCGGTTCTTCTTGGGGGAGGGACGAGGGGGCGGGGTTGGCGAGGATACGCGGGAGCATGGCTTGGGCAAAGTTGAAGGCCCCGACGACGCCGTTCTCAAGCCCGCTCCGGAGGTTCTCCTCAGTGAGGTCGAGGAACCCCTTGAGCTCAAACTTTTCGTTGACGTTGTAGACACCAACGTCGACTCGGGCGTCTGGCCATCTGGCGTCGACCTCGGCGAATGCTCGCTGGATGGAGGAGGCGGAGCCGTCTGCGGATAGGGCAAGAATGTTGGAGGAGGGGATGGAAGAGGGAAGGGATAGGGAAGGGAGGGATCCGGGGAGGGAGCGGGAGAGGAGGACGAGTGAGTGGGTGGGGGAGAGCTGGGCGGCGATAGAGGCGGAGAGACCGGGGCCGACACCCAGAATGATGGCGAGCTTACGGGTGGCAGACATGGTGGTGATGGTGTCGAGCGGCGGTCTGAAGGGGCAATGTCAAAGCGGCTGTACTCCACAGATGAACAAGTGGGTGAATACTAAGCAAGCGGGGACGTGTCGCCGGTCATCGTGATAAGGCACCCCCGGAGCTCAGGCAATTGCCACGTGGAGGGAGAGTGAGTGTACTTGTAAAAGTCGGATCCTAAAGTGCTTTGGGGCATTATTCTCTGCATTACTATATACCGCACTCGGCAGGGCACCGCACAGGTGGTCATGGTCTTAAAACTTCTCGACGTCGGGCCTGAGATGGAGAAAATCAACATTCACCGTCTCTCGGGCCGCGCCGACCCACTCACCTCAGATCGAGCTCCTGGGTCCAAGCCGACCTCTTCTGATGGATAAGGTCCAGATACACCTGCGCCCCCTCATCCGTCCTCATCCTGGTCCCTTTGCCCGCGTCCCCAAGCAGCTTGGTCACCCGCGGCGTATCAATCACCGCATCAATAACCACATGCGCCACATGCACGCCCTGCGGGCCAAACTCCCTCGCGAGGCTCTGCGCCAGCGCGCGACGCGCAAACATGGTCGGGGCGAGCGTGGAAAACTTTGCGCCGGAGCGGAGCGACATGGTCGCACCCGTAAAGATGAGTGTGCCACGGGCCTCGCGGGCGGCGGGGTCGTCCGCGGGGAGGGAGGCCGGGTCCGGGTTGGCGAGCAGGCGCGGGAGGAGGGCCTGGGCAAAGTTGAAGCCCGAGATGACGCCGCTTTCGAGCGCCACGCGGAATTCGTCCTCGGTGCGGTCGAGAAAGTCCTTGAGCTCGAATTTGTGGTTGACGTTGTAGATGGCGACGTCGAAGCGGGCGCCGGGCCACTTGGCGTCGACGTGGGCGAGGGCGCGCTGGAGGGAGGCGGCGGAGCCGTCAGAGGAGAGGGCGAGGAGGTTTGACGCGGGGATGGAGGAGGGGAGGTCCAGGGAGGGGAGTGTGTCGGGGAGAGAGCGGGAGAGGAGGACGAGGGAGTGGGTGGGGGAGAGGAGGGTGGCTATGGCAGCTGAGATACCGGGACCGACCCCAAGGATGACAGCGACTTTACGAGGGGCGGACATGGCTGTGTGTGTGAAGGGCTCAAATCTCAAGTCTGATGGGCTAGGTGGAAGACGCACAGAGACCACCGATGGCTGCATGCGCAGACATATATATGTACTTGCCCTGCTGCTTACCCAAGCATTCACAGAGCGACCCGATGACTACTTGTCATGGCGGCGAGCGAGCACGAAATCGCAGATGGCCATGCCCGTCGGCTGAGCAACGGGCGGGGGACTCCGCACTCCGCACTCGCCACGTGGGCAGCTCGCGGGGAAGCACTTGGGCGACGCGCTGGACAAGGTCGTGCAGCTAGAAGAGGGCAGAGCATGTTGCGTCTGTCTACTCTATTCTTGTCAACAGAGCGTGTCTACCTTGACGGCCGAGCCAAGGAAGCAGAGCCGCTGTTCCCAGAGTACACCGGTCGCCCCTATCCACGACTCGGGCGCTCACGTCGCCGCATCCCAACATACACTCTGGTCCCCATGCCCGCCCTCTCGCCCACTCTCCTCAAGCCATACGGCTACTCCTCCAGCACATGTGGCTACTGCGCTCCGTCCGGGAGCCGGAGTGTAGACAAGAGCTCGAGCAGCTATGGCAGTGAGTTGCGCGCGCGTTTTCTGGATCAGTGGACTCTCGGGCAGCGGGCGCTGATGGTGCGGTGCTCGCTGGATAGTGATGGCCACGCAGATGACGCCGCAGGTGAGCTAATTGGGGCCGGGACGGACAGCGGGGCTCATGTAGGCTGATCATGGTGGGGCAGTACTACCAGGACCTCATAGACCGCGGATGGAGACGTTCCGGCAACTACCTGTACCAGTCAGTCTCCTCCTCCTCGTTTGGTGACGTCCCAGCTGCGAATAGATGGATAACCCCCTCACACACATGACTCGCGCGAACCCCCAGCCCCGATATGGCACGCACCTGCTGCCCCCTCTACACCATCCGGCTGGACACCCAAGCGCTGAGGCTGAACAAGAAGCAGCGCCAAGTGGTGAACCGCTTCAACCGGTACCTGGCGACGGGGGCGAAGCCCGGCGAGGAAGCCAGGGTGGCTGGGGACGTCGGGATGCGAGGGGGTGCGGAGGGGGGCGGGCCTCATGAGACACAGGGGAAGAAGGGGAAGGGGAGGGCGAATGGTGGGAAGAGCGATGTGCTTTCTGAGCTGCATAGGTACGAGATCGGGTACGGCGGAGAGGAGGGTGCGCAGCACCGCTTTGAGGTGAGCCTGCTGATCGATCTTGTGACACGATGGTTGTGCAAGGAGCAGCTGCTGGCAGCTGCCAGCTAACAAGGACACTCTGCCAGACTGAACTGGTGCCGGCCAAAGTCACGGACGAGCGGTTTCAGCTGTACAAGGCGTACCAGATCAGCGTCCACAATGACGAGCCAAGCGAGGTCACCCAGAGAGGGTTTGATCGGTTTCTCTGCTCTGGGCCGCTCATCGAGACGCCCATCAACTATGCGTCGGGAAGCAAGGCGGCGGCGAGGCTTCCGGAGAACTATGGTGCCTATCACTTGCGCAAGTCCACCTCCCGACTACCTACCTACCTACCTACCTACTGCTAAATGGTGCGGCGGCGCTCGGGAGACAGAGCAACTGACACCGGGCCGCAGTGTACCGCGTCGACGGCGAGCTCGTCGGCATTTCGGTGATCGACATCCTCCCCGCGGGTGTGTCCTCGGTGTACTTTATCTGGCGGCCGGACTGGGCGTGGGCGGGCCTCGGCAGGCTCTCTGCGCTTTACGAGGCGGACCTCGCGCGGCGGCTGGCAGGCGCCGGCGGGGTGGAGGGTGGCGGGACAGGGTGGCTGTACATGGGTTACTGGGTGGCGGACTGTCAGAAGATGCGGTACAAGTCCGAGTACGAGCCGTCGTACCTGCTCGATCCTGTGAGTTGAGTCATGGGGTTGGCGGATTGGGGGGGCGGGAGGGGTGGGAGGGGCGGGAGGGGCGGGTTGAGGACGGAGCTGACATGCGTGTGGGCTGAAACGGCAGGGAACGAACGAGTTCCACAGGCTTACCCCCGCGCTCGAGTCGTACCTCATGAGCCACTCCAAGGGGTATCACCCCTTTGCGCAGCTTGACGCCTCTGCCTCCTTGCAGCAGCCGAAGCCGCCCGGCCCGACCTCGGCGTCGGCGCGCAAGGGCCTGAACGATCTGGGTGCCTCCGGGGGCGATCCCAGTCCCGCGGACGCAGGTCCGGGGGACGAGGACGAGGACCCGATGGAGGACGAGGAGGAGGAGCCAGAGGACTGGCCGCGCCCGCCGCCGCCGAGCTTTGCGGACCCCGCGAGCTTCACCGAGGCCGAGGTCGACGAGGTGCTGGTGCTCGTCGGCTCGGGTACGGCGTTCGGGCGCGGGAGACGGCTGTTCAAGATGTCTGTGAGTGTTCTCTGGTATGATGCGGCGGCGCGGGTGCGCCTCGCGAGGAGACGGAGGCGGAGATGGAGATGGAGGCGGAGGCGAAGACGGAGGGAGACGGAGGCGAAGACGGAGACGGAGACGGAGACAGAGACGTAGACGGAGACAGAGACAAAAGGGGCCAGCAGCTGACGAGAGCCTTTCGCTCGGCCCACGCAGGAGCTCGAGTTTGTGGACCCCCCGTTGGTTCGGCAGCTTGCGAGGCAGTTCATGGCGGCGGTGGGGAAAGACTACATCGGCCGCGAGGGCGATAGGGAGGGTGGAGGGGTCGCAGGCAAGGGTATCTTGTTCTTTGGGTGAACGCCGGGTTGAGGGTGGGGTGGGGTGGGGGTGGGGGTGGGGGTGGGGTGGAGGGTGGAGGGACTTGTACAGGAGTGGAGCGGCAGCGCGTTGTACAGGAGTGGAGCGGCAGCGCCTTGGCTTTCCGGTGCTCCGAGGCTAGCGTATGGTATACATGTGCAGGAGCGCAAGGACGGCGGCTGGGCGGGCTTGGCTGGTTGGCTGCGCTGGACGTCATGATCGACGGTGCCAACCTTGTGCTCCAGTGTGCCGGGTGGTGGACGCTAGGAGTGGAACAGGGCTAATGAAGGCCCCAGGACGAGGAACGGACGGGACGAGCCGCGTGGCCGGCTTGTTTGTTGCCCGGGTGGGCGACCCTGAGCGTGGGCGGGCGGCCGGAGCCGCAGCTGCTCGAGCCCCGCGCGATGCATGCATGTCCAGTGTTCGTCTTCACCCGCAGAGACACAACAGAGGCAGCACGCAGAGGAGAGAGCAGCAGCACCCCCCCGCCCCGCCCACAGCCGTCCCCGCCGCGTCCCCGCCACGCCCCCACCCCGTCCTCCATCCCCTCCCCGGCCCCTCCGACCCCGCCACCCAGCATCCCCCCCGGCGGCCGTGTCAACAGCGAATCTTGACTCAAACACACCGGTGGGTCGGGTCCATAGGCTCCTCCTAGCGGCCGTCCACATCCTCCCCCGAGCAGCGTGGCGACCTGTTGCCACTCCTTGTCACTCCCACGCTCTCTCCTTCCTCTCCCCTGCTCCACGCTCTGTCCCTCCGCTCCCGGCGCCCCTTCCCCGACCCGCTCTGCACGGGCTGCTGACTGTGCGATCCTTGTTCCCCGTGCTGCGCCGGCAGCCGATCCGGACGCTGTGGCGTGCGTGAGTGGGTGAGTGGGTGAGTGGGTGAGTGCGTGAGTGGGTGCCCGCGTGTGAGTGCTGCGTGGGCGCGCCGTCGCGTGGCTGACGAGCCCGTGCCCGTGGTCCGTGCGCAGCGCCACCCCGCCGCCGCCGCCGCCGCAGGGACCGTGCAGCAGACCGACTCTCACAAACACGCCGCCATGAGCGTCCTCGCCTCCCCGCCCCCGCCCCCGCCCCCGCCCCCGCCCCCGCCCCCGCCCTTCGCAGACACAGAGCTCTACCCCGCCGCCGCCGTCCCCGCACCGGCGGCCACCACCGTCCCCTTCCCCTCCTTCCAGCACCGCCACTCCGCCCCCTACCCCATGCCCCACCCACACGCCCACTCCTTCTCCGCCCTCGGCCCCGCGCAGTCCCACTCCGAGCGCACGCCTCACAGCCTCGGCGCCGTCCCTCCACCGCCGGCGCCCAAAGTCGGCTCGTCCGCGGTACCGACCCCCACGCAGGACCGGCATCCGCAGACCCCGCTGCCCCCCACGCCGGAACCGTCCCCGCCAGACAGCAAGAGCAAGGTCCTCGGGCCGACCATGATGGTCAAGCTGGCGCCGCCCGCGGACGACGTCGCGTACGGGATGGGCGCGGTCGACGACGACCAGGGGAGCGACTCGCAGTCGTCCACGCCGGGCAGCACCGTCCCCGGGCGCTCCGCCGCGTCGATGAGCCGCTCGCCGTCCCACCTGCAGCGCACCCCTTCGCCCGAGCCACGGGCTACCACCCACCAGCGCGGAGACGCGCTCGCCGCCTCCTCCGCGCCCGTGATCCAGTCGGCCGGCAACACCGACCCGAAGCGCCCCCGGCCAAAGTCGATGGGCCCCGCCCCGAGACCACGCCGCAGCCAGACATCCCACCCACACCCACACCCGCACCCGCACCCGCACCCGCATTCGAGCGCAATCCGCATGGCCGAGAGCCGCAGCGCCGATTCCCGCATCAAGCTGCTGCGCGGCAGCTCCGCCCTGCGCGGCGGGCCCGGCCTCGGGCTCTCGGGCTCTCCCGTCCCCGGGCGGGCACCACCCCCGTCGTCCGACAGCGCCGCCCGTGGCGGCGGCGGCGGCGGCGGCGGCGTGCGCGTCGCGGGGGGGGAGATGGCGCCGCCCGACCTGGGCGGGCCCGACGGGCTAGAGGCCAAAGTGGTGTTGCTCGGGTCGCAAGGCGTCGGCAAGACGTCGTTGATTGTGCGGTGCACCACGCGAGAGTTTGCGGCGCGGAGCGCGCCGGCGACGCTCGGCACGTCGCTGCACACGCGCAAGCTGGTGCATGACGGGACGCGGGTCAAGCTGCAGATATGGGACACGGCCGGGCAGGAGAGGTTCCGGTCGATGGCGCCGATCTATTACCGCGGGGCGCATGTCTGTATATTGGTGTATGACATCACGGACAGGCAGAGCTTTGAGGACGTCAGGAGCTGGCTCGAGGAGCTCGGCAGGAGCGTGCCCAAGGAGACCGTCATCTTTGTGGTGGGCGCAAAGATCGATCTCGAGGTCAAGAGGGCTGTCGGGTGAGTATCCCGTGGGGCGCATCTAGTGTGGGGCCGCCGGCGCGAGCGATAGCTGACAACGACCTCGACTGTAGACTGAACGACGCAAGAGAGACGATTCGCGCGTGGATCAACCAGCCAGAGCCAGAGCCGGAACCACCGCTTGCCCCTCTCTCACCGCCCTCTCGGATCCTCTTCCGCACTTCAACCTTCAGCTCGCGCGCCGAGTCGTCCACGCCTACCCCATCGCCTACGCCGCCGGTACAGCCCGCCTCGCGCTCTCAGTCGTTCACCTCGCACGGGTACGAGAGCAGGAGGCCGCTGAGCTCGGTGCTTGTCCCCGCGTCCGGCACGGGTGCAGGTGCGGGTCCTGGGACGGGTGTGGGGACGGGGGCCAAGACGAGCGCGACATCACCAGATGCGAAGGGGAAGGGGAAGGGGAAGGAGAAGGAGAAGGAGAAGGAGAAGGAGAAGGAGAAGGAGAAGGAGAAGGAGAAGGAGAAGGAGAAGGAGAAGGAGAAGGAGAAGGAGAAGGAGAAGGGGAAGGGGAAGGAGAAGGGGAAGGAAAAGGGGAAGGAAAAGGAAAAGGAAAAGGAAGAGGAAGAGGAAGAGGAAGAGTTTGAAAAGGAAACGGAAAAGGAAAAGGAAAAAGCAAAGGCAAAGGCAAAGGCAGAGAAGCGGGCTCGGCGGCACAGCCAGAAACCATTCCCGGTGGTGATCACCGCATCGCCCACCAGCCGCTCTCCCACCTCGCCTACGCACCTCACCTTCCCCTCCCTCCAATCGCCCACCCTACCCACGTCGGCGACGACCACCCAGGCTATCGACGCCCTGATGACCCCGGCAAGCTCAATGTCAAACCATCGTCCGCGGTTCTCCATCTCGGGCGTGCTGGGGCTCAACAGGACCACCAGCATGAGCGGGGCGATGTCCAGCCTTACTCAACTGCACGAGCCACCCCCCGCCGCCGCCCCGCACACCACCACCACCACCACCACCACCACCACCACCACCACCACCACCACCACCACCGCCTCTCCGGCATCTGCTGTGGTATACGCCTCGCGCACCGCGAACGCCGGGCCCGTCCCTTCCCCGCGGACGCGGGCGGAGAGCAGCCCGCCTCTGGCGTACGACTATGAGCGCGGCTCGCGCCGCCGGTCCGAGGACTGGTCCTCCCGGCCCTCCCGGCCCGGGGCGGCGGAGGAGGCGCTCAGCGAGTTTGGCGCGGGCGTGCGGAAGAAGGAGAGCGAGGAGCTGCTGGGCGCGTCGTCCGCTGGGTCGAGCGGGTTCAGCAGCAAGGCGCAGATGCAGATGCCCATGTTGGCGGGGGGCGGGGCGGGGTCGAGCGGGTTCGTGATGGGCTTCTTGGGGCAGGGGCTGGGGCAGGGGCTGGGGCAGGGGCAGGGGCTGCAGGAGGGGCAGCCGGGGAGGCGTAGGGGCGCGAGCCTGGGGAGGGACAGTCGGCTTGTGGGGGAGCTGCATGACGACGAGGTAGATGGGTGGGGGGTGGATGTGGAAGGTGTCAGACTAGGAGAGTGCAGTGCGTTGACGGGTCAAGGTGAGTTCAGCCCGGCCCCCGCGTTCGTTCGTTCGACGCCAGCGCTAACGACGGTGTGTGTGTCTTGCCCAGGTGTCGAAGCGCTGTTCAAAGCGATCTCGTCTGTCCTCGTCCAGCGCAAGGACAAGATCGAGAGGGAGAGAGTTCTGCGGCAAAAGAACAGCGTGATCCTGTTGGATGCGCCGGGCGCTGGGGTGGGCGCGGACAAGGAGGGGAAGCGAAGGGGGTACGGGTGCTGCGCTTGAATGCCGCCCGCCCCCTTTCCCTCACTTCACTCCCGCGAGGGGGGGGGGGGGGGGGTTCACGAATCTCACGACATTATCATGACGGAAAACGTATCTTTCACGACCAAACAACAAACAATATCAACAACATTCCACCATCACCATCTACTCTTCCACGCCTTTGCCCCCCTTGCTTTCTTTCTCTCTTGATTTCAGCCTCTTGCTACTGTGACTGTACCATCGTGCCCATCTCCATCTCCTTATCTCGCCCAAGCTTTCCATTCTCGTATTGTCTGCCAATCGCATACGCGTTATACTAATACATGTGACTATACATATACGGTTGCTTTGCCCAGTATGTCTCTTCTTCTTGTGATCTGTCGGGGCTTGAATTCCCATCCTAGTAGCGGCTGTGCCGTATGCATCGTGTGTAGTGGTCTGGCCGAAGCGTTGGAAACAGAAAGACACGGCCATGCATGGCAGATGTCACCCTCGACAGTCGACAATCCGTCCACGCATCCACGCATGGAGGAGCAGAACCCGGTTGCGGGACCAAATTTGAGCAAGCGGTGGACGCGCCCGAGACAAGCGTGAACGAACGAACGCCATCGCCTCTTGTCTCTTGCCCTCGTCCGCAGCTCACATCCCTTCAACCGTCCTCTCCTCAAACCCGTTCCCCGCCCCCAAAACCTCGGCCGCACCTTCCACCCCCCCCCCCCCCCCCTCCCTCCCTACCAAAACAAACATCCAAACTGTCCTCCATCCGCCTGCGCCCCAAAACTATGTCCGCCCCCATCCTCCCCCTCTCCGGGCCTTCTTCGAGCTACGCGAACAGCGGCTCGCGGCGGTGGGCTGCCGGAGGGTCCGGCCTGGGCGGAGGCGGAGGCGTGGGAGCTGGAATCGGGCTCGGGATAGGGTTCGGGGGAGGGGGAGACGAGCTGGGGACAGGGAGGGGGGGACTGCCGCTCGTGCTGAGGCGGTTGGTGAAGTTTAGGAGTATGGTGAGTTGGCGGGTCGATGTGGGTGCGGGTTTGGGCCGGGCGCACTAGGGTTGAGTGGGGTGGGGTGGAGGGGTGGGCGGGTGGACGGTGAGACAGAGAATGGGGAGCTGATGGAGACGGCGACTAGGACTTTGAGCTCGCGTTCTGGCAGCTCACGTACTTGGTGGTCGCACCCCGGAGGGTGTACAAACAGACCTATCATCAGTGCGTCTGGTGATGAGCTATTCTTTGAAAGCTGGTGCTGACATCTTGTGGCTGTACAGTAAACAAACAAAGAACCAATGGGCGCGTGACGAGTACGTGGTTGAAGTCTGCTGCATATGCCAAGGTGGAACTGACGCTTGCTCCGTAGCCCCGCGATGCTCATCCTGATAGCAGGCTGCCTAGCCAGTACGTGTTGTCGCTTGTCATACTCGAACATACACCCCAACTGACAACACAACCTCATAGCCGCCGGCGTCGCCTGGTCTCTTCTCTACCGCCTCCCACCTATAACCCTCCTCACCCTCCCGCTTCTTATGATCCTGCGTGACTTTCTCATATCCTCCCTTGCCATCTCCTTTGTCCTCTATTTCCTCTCAAACCAGCTCTTACTGGCTCCGTCCGTGCCCCACGCGTCCGCCTCAGACAACAAGGTCGAGTACGCCTACGCGTTTGACGTCGCGGTGAACGCGTTCTTCCCGGCGTTCTTGACGGTGTACGTGGGGCTGCTGGCGCTGGCGGTGGTGGTTGTCCGGGATAACTGGGTGTGTCTCTGGGTGGGAAAGTGAGTGCTGTTATGCCTTGTTGGATGTTCGCGGCTGCTCGTGGCACCGACAGGAGTTTGCTGACGTTGCCCGGCGGTGCAGCACGCTCTTCCTCATCGCGCAGGTCCAATACGTCTACGTGACCTATCTAGGGTACAATGCGCTTCCGTTCGTCGCCCGGTCCGAGATCCTCCTCTCGCCCCTTCTTCCTGTCTTTGGCGGGTGAGTCGAGGCTTGCTCGCTGTGTCCTCAGCTTCCATGTGGGGCCGAGTGTATATCAGGATGTGGGCTAATGTGATGCGCGCAGATACCTCTTGAGCTTGCTGGGGTTCAACATCGCGAAACACGCTTTGGAGCTGTACTTTGGCAAGAGCTGGAACTAAGGGGCGGGCGCAGGGAGGAGAAGTGCAGGAGAGGGGGCAGCACTAGCAGGCAGAATGGAGCCCGGCGAGAAGACGTAGATGCATATGGACCAGTATCAGCCTGCCTGTTGCATGCAAACGAAGCAATAAGGGTGCCACCGATGACGGCACCGCGCAGGTTGTTGTGGTTGTTTGGGCGGGGTTTTCCACGTGGCTTGCACGCGGTTCCCTGAAATAAGCTCTTCTTGCTCGATGCACAGCACCCTTGCTGCAAACTCACTTTCTCTTACCCTCTTCTCTCATCCCCCCCAAGTCTCTCATAAACAAACACTCCCCCCCCTCCAGCCTCTTCCCCTACCCTCCTCCCCTCCCCCCCCCACTCTCCCTCCTCTGCACCCCGGGCCATCTCCACCATGTCGGACAATCAGCCCCGATCGCGCTTCGCCAAACTCACCTCCAAACTTCCAGGTGTCTCCCCCAAACGGGTCGCCTCGGGTTCCCAGGACTCTCACGACCGTCGATCATCCCACTCCAACTCCCTCCTCACGCCCCTCGCGCCCGACTCCCCCTCTCAGGCGTACTCTAACCGCACCGCGGGCGCCGGCAGTGCCGGTGGGGACTACTACGCGGGCGGGTACGGCGGTCGCGCCAGCCCCACCTACAGCGACCAGATGTCGTCAAACAACCACGGCGCCCCGCAGGAGGTCACGTACCACGACGATCTGCTGCCCCCCGTTGCGCCGTTCGTGCCCGCCCCGACGCAGGGCGACGGCTCCGGCCTTTCGTCCCGCCGCTCCTCCGTGTCGTTCCTGGACGCAAACTCGCTCAAGGATCGCCCGTCGAGTCTCTCGCTCAACTATGTGCCCGCAAAGTTCACCAGGTTGCACGCGCAGGGTGACTATGCACACAGAAGGACAAGGGGTGGTGGACGTGATGCATTCGCGCAAGACGCGCAGCGAATGGGGCAGCTGGGTACGGTGGATGATGACATGGGAATCGTGTTCCGTCTCGGGAAAGGCGGGCTCAAGCAGAAGAAGGGGCCGAAGTTGAGGTGGAACAGGTTCAAGTGGGTGCTGTTTGTCGCCAACATTGTGGTAAGTCGTTCTTCCTGGCCGCGATGTGTATTCAGCGGGAGTTTCGTGGCGGAAAAGCTGACAATAAAGTTTAGCTCTTCGCCTACGGTTTGGTCGCTTTGGTGTCCGCCATCCTGGTGTGGCTTAACGTCTTCTACCATTCCGACGTCATCCGGGTCGGCAACCACACGGAGCTCGTCCGTGAGTCTATTTTCATCCCTCGCCCGGATACTGTGGCTGACCCTCGACAGTCTCCACCGTCGCCGCCGCGATGATCGTGCTCACGTCCCTCATCGGCTTCGCCGGCATCTTCCTCAACAACCGCGCGTTCCTGGCTATCTTCACCCTCCTCCTCTGGGTTGACTTTGGTCTGCTCGTCGCCCCCGGTTACTTGACCTACAAACAGAGGACGTTCAACCTGGAGGGCAAGCTCAACTCTCAGTGGTCGCGAAACCTAGGAAACAAGGGCAGGTTGAGGATCCAGGATGCTGTACGTTTATATGTCAACTATGGCGAAGACCACGCTGACATGCCGACTCTAGCTTCGCTGCTGCGGTTACTACACTCCCTTCGTTGAGGCTACTGTCTCCCCTCTGTGTTACTCGCGCTCCAACTTCCCCGGCTGCAAGTCTCGCTACCTCCATCTCGAGCGCCACATCCTCGGGATCTGGTACATCGTGTCTTTCTCGCTCGTGCCAGCGCACGTCCTCATCATTATCGCCGCCCTCCTCTGCTCAAACCATGTCACTTACCGCTTCGGTAAGGGTTTGACCCCGAAGAGGTACAGGTTGGACCTGGCGAGCATGGGTATCATCATGGAGCAGTATGCTGGGTGAGTCGTGCCGGCTGACGGTTCCCTCTGCGAAACTGACACGACTCCTATAGTCAAATCGCCGAGCAGTACGGCCACAGCGTCGCACAGGAGGCCATGGCGCGCTCCTCCATTAGCCTCGCCCTCCCCCCTGGAGTCCAGTCCGAGTACGACAGCTCCCTCCTCTCCATCCCCAGCTCACGCCGCGGCTCTTCCAGCAACCTCGCCGGCATGCGCCCGCCCTCCCTCATGTCCGGCCTCCCCGGCTCCACCCGCGGTATCAGTCTGTACGACCCGACAAACCCCCGCTCGAGCTTTGACAACAGGCGGGACAGCTCGGTGGGCGGGAGTGTCTCGGGCGGGGCCAGCGGCGGAGGGAGCATGGGCTCGAGGTACTATGACGCCACAGAGACGTCGACAAGGAGCCCGAGTGGGGGGACCGCGAGCGCGGGGACGACGAGGGAGGGGATGACGAACGAGTCGGTCATCTCGTTCTCGAGCGACGACCACCGTCAGGGGAGGCGCTTCTAGTGCACTTCTGCTTTTTCACTCTCACCCCATGTCCCGCTCGCGCGCGGAGGCACAAGGACAAATGGAGGGACGGACATTGAATGATTCATATTTCCCTTTTCTTCCCCCGGCCATATTGCGGCTTGATACGCCCCACATACGATTGATACTGATTCAGAGTCCCTGTTCATTACTGTCTTCTTATCCCATTCTTCCCTTTCACACACACGAACGACTATTACCCCTTGGGTCCTTCACACCCAATACGCTCAGTAGAATAGAATTACGACTAAGATATCCCCTGTCCCTCGTTTGTGAGAATGCGATGATCATGCATGTAGGGACTATGACCTTGAACATCGTTTCCCTGGCGGGCGCGGTTGGGCCAGAGAGACCGCTGGTCGAATGGGATGCAAGCTCCAGACGCTCGCTTACTTTGGCTGGCAGGACAGGTGTACACGACCAGCACGAGGCGACATGACTTGCATCAGACAACGGATGATCACTCGAATCAACGTCCCGATATGCTAGGTTGTATGTATAGAGTAGGAATTGACTTCTTTTATTTGTTATTTTTTGCCGGAAACGTGCACGTAATTTTGTGTGCACGGAATCTATCGTACTGCTCCATCGTACATGCAGCTAGACGGGGGGCGTGGTGATTCGCTCCCGGGACTCATCACCACCACCGCCACCATCGCCATCCCCCCCTTGTCTACCGCTGCCTCCAACGCCGCCCCCTCCGCCCCTCCCCCTCCCAGACCGCGGCTTCCCTCCCCTCTTTTTTCTCCCTCCCAACCCAGGCCCGGACTGTGCAGGCGGTGCGTTGGGGAAGGGGTTGCCGCTAGCGCTAGTGGGGGCCCCAGCGTATCGCTCAGAACGTTCTCTGTCGCGCTCGCGGTCCTGAAAAAGGGGGGACAGAGTCAGCTCGTGCTGGACAGGCAGGTGGGCGAGACGAGAAAGAGAATCTAGAAGACGACCGACTCACACTCAGATTAGCAGTTAGCGTCGACTCGGGCGACTGCACTCTCCCCCCCAGACGCGACAACAAGCTCGTCCTCCCCCCACCCCCACCGCCGGCAGCCATACCCTCCACGGCATCAGGTTGATACGAATCTCCACCCATCCTCCCAGGCGGCGGGGACCTCGCGCGTCGCTGCCCCGTGGCAAGCTGCTGCTGCTGAGGGGGGCGCCCCCATTCGCGCATCTGGGGTTGGCGATCATACTCATCGCGATCGCGGAAACCGCCCTGGCTCATACGGGAGCGCAGGGGGTTACGCAGTGGCGGAGGAGAGCGCGAGCGGCGAGGGTTAGCGCTGGGCTGGTACGAGTCGCCTGCACCAGGGCGGTAACCCCCACGATCTCGTTCGCGGTTTCGTTCCCAGTCGCGCTCGCGATCTCGCTCGCGTTCCCAGTCGCGGCCATCCCGGCTGTCGCGGCCGCCGCGGCTATCCCTCTCTCGGGCGTACCTCCTCTCTCGCTCGAGCATGTCTCGTTCTCTCTCGAGCCTCTCGCGCCTCCGCTCGTGTTCGGCCACTCTCACTCGTTCACTATCTATCACCCCATCCCCGTCGCGCCTGTCAGGCACCGCCGAAGCAGAAGCCCCATCCCCCGCCACACCGCGCAACCTCTCCTGCTCAAGCGCATTCAGCCGGGCCTCCTCTTGTTCCACCTTTCTCAGGATTTCCTGTGCCTTGCGTGCTTCTTCACGGAGGCGCGCGCGTTGGGCAGCGGGGTGGTCGTGGTCATACGGCGGGGGTGAAGACGCAGATACGGGGACGTAGGGTGCCGAGGCAGAGATGGATGGGGTAGCCTCACCGTGCGGGGCGGGGACGCTAACCCCGGCGGGATCAGTAGCAATCGACTGCGCCGACTGAGAGGATGCGGCAGGTGTCCCCGCGTTTTGGGCCCAGCGGTTGTTGGCAACAGGCGCAAAGTTCACGCCACGGACAAAAGCCGGCGTGTGGCCTTGGGCTGAGGCTGGCACAGGAGTTGCCGCGGAGGGCGCGGTGGGCTCAACAGGCGAAGCTGACTGTGCCTAGCAGGTGGGGTTAGGAAGTCAGCTGAGTGCTCCAAACCCAACACAGGTTTTACAGCTAGCTCACCTCAGCAGCCGGCATATGCGGCGGCCTTATCCTCTCGAACGGCCTCGTCTCCTGCGCCTCCCTCTCTCCGTACTTGTGCTGCGATGCGCCCAGCGCAGACGTCCTGCCGCTCGTATTCGCGCTGGCCTCGCCAACGTGCGGCGACTCTGAGTGCGCCTGTACCGATGCTGGAGATGGAGCTTGATGATGAGGCGGAGGTTGGCGC
Source organism: Cryptococcus sp. VH57_BW (assembly GCA_024271845.1). Taxonomy (NCBI): domain Eukaryota; kingdom Fungi; phylum Basidiomycota; class Tremellomycetes; order Tremellales; family Cryptococcaceae; genus Cryptococcus; species Cryptococcus sp. VH57_BW. Next base: position 89,742 of record JANBXI010000004.1, read on the forward strand.
GCGGGTTGCGCGACTTGACCTGGCCCTGCAATGCGAAAAGTTGGATAGGATCGGAAGCGTAAAGCGTAGAGTTGAAGTGTGGTCGGTGACAAGGGAAGGGGGAGGGGCAGCGGAACGTAAGCTGACGGCCTCGGTATGGGTTGCCCGAGAGGTAAGCGCGGGGGCGCTGGGGTCATCCCTAGGATCGCAATAATGCGAGCGGGCACGGGCAGGCGGGCGTGGACATGGGCATGCGCTGCGCAGATGACGGAGCTGCTGCCTACCCACGAGCTGGCCAGCCGGTGACGTCGTGCGTGCACCCGCTGCTCGGGCTCCGTGCAGAATCTGCCTTCCTGGCGGATCGTGGCCCATCTCGGCTTCCCGAGTAGAGCTCGTACACGCGTGCACATGCACCCGAGCATATGCACGTACGCAAGCATGCACGCTCTAGGTCACCAGCCCATCCTGCCGGCCCTCCCGCGGGGCCGGGCTCTCCATCTCCAATCCGTGCACGGCCTGTGCCTTTGCACAAACCCTTGCGCGTGCCAATACTCGTGCCCGTGCCGGTGCTCTCGCTCGAGTTCTCCCAGGCTCGCGCGTTCGACCGCGCGGACATATACCCAAATAAAACGTCCACCTACTTCTTATATCGTTCCTGGTGCTCGCGCTCGGCCCAGTCGGGATCCCCCCCACTGCCAGAGACCTCTTCGCGGGCAAGCTGGATGCCGCTGCTCTCGCCGCAGCCGGCTCGTGCGGAGGCACAGCGCGACGCCCGTCATCAGCCTTGAATCGCTTCGAGTCGCCAGCGGGGCCGGCATCGTCCCGCGAAGAGAAGGCGCGGGCGTGGCGTCCGCTGCCTTGGGGGTCGTCGAAGCTTGGCGGCGCGGGACGGGTGCTCGAGGGCTGGTAGGAACTGTTGGGGTTGGAGTTGGCGGAGTTGGCGAAACTGGCGTTGCGGCGGGCATAGGCGGAGGCAACTGGGTCGACGGCAGGTTTCGCACCGCCCGAGGCCGCCACATCCGCCGCCGGTCCTGTGGGTACCTTCTTCTCACCTGCCGGCGCTTGAGCTGGCTTGATCGCAGGAGGCGCATCCTCGCGCAACTTGTCCTCTGCCGGGGGCAAAGCCGACGACGCATGTGCGGCCTCTGTAGGAGGTGCAGGTCGCTCCCAGACGGTCGTATTAGTCCCTTTGTGGTAATAAAACGGCCTACGCTGAGATTTGGACATGACGGCAGTCCACCCTGCGGGGAGAGGTGGGTCAGAGGGGGGCGCGGAGTCGGCAGTCACGAGCGCGGCGGTGGAGGGAGAAGTCGGCGCGGCTGTGTTGGGTTCTTGCTGCGGGGCCTGATGGGGTGACACCATGAAAGGAAAGTCAAGGGTGAGTGCACGGCATCAGCTTTTTTGCCCTGCGCCCATCCCGAGCCACCCAGCACATGCAACGATGTACGCACCTGGCTCTCGGACTCGGAGGCCGTCCCCGCAGGTTGCTGCTGCCTCGATTGCCTTGGCTTCCTCTCTTCCTGCCTCCTCTCCTGCTCCTGCCTCCTCTCCTGATCCTGCAGCGTTCTCATCGCCGCACGCTTCGACGGCGGCTGCCCCTGCTGCACTTGCTTTTTCATGAGATCTTCAATGGCGGCAGCGCGCTGCTCGCGCTTCGACAGGGCTCGCTGCTGCTGGGGTGCCGCGCCGGAACGAGGGCCGGTGGGCACACCCCGCGGGCCGGTGGGCGGGTTCTTGGATGACGGCCCAGTGGGAGGGGCTTTCTCAGCGCCACCCTTGCCGTTGGCGTTGGCGGCGGGAAAGTCGGAAGAGACACCGTTGCGGCTGTTCCCTGCAGATTTGTCGGGGGACAAACCGCTTGTGTCTTCTGTTATTTCGAGTCCACCAAGTTCGATTCTCCGTCAGCGCTATATCCATACAGGAGAGGAGGAAAGGGCTTACCTTCCGGGCTGAGGTCTGCGCCATCGAGGGATATGACATCGTCATCCACCCTCCTGTCCATCTCGTCCTCTGTCGCCTGGCCGGATCCCCTCCAGTCATCTTCGGGCTCGTCCATGCCCCAGTCTACTTCTTCTTCGGCCATGCTGCAGTGGGATGGCGGGGATTGGGTGTGGTGGTACTGCGTATGAAGGGCCTTTGACAGTATAATGGCAAAGGAGAGGATGTGCGAGCCATTGCCCCCGAAGCTCATAGAGCGAGCGCGAGGACGAGAGGACGTCCGAGAAGGCCCATTTTTAGATTACGTAAGGGAGTGCGTGCGGCTATGGTGGGTGGACGGAATTTCTTGGGATGACTTGACGAGCGAAGACATATAGACACTGGACTCTGGCTATACTTGATCTATACCCACGGGACAGCTGTAGACACACTGCACATCGCCATGGTAGCTGTACCAGACTATCTTGTATCCACCCTCACAAGCTTCCCCCTCCAGGCGGGACCCCTCCTGACCTCGGTCCGGGACATCACTCTCTGTACGTTAACCTTGACGTTTTGAAGCTCCTGCAAGCCGGCATGGACGAAACGGGCTAACGGGCGGCTTTGTGCTGCAGCCGTAGGATGGCAGGATGTGCGGGTCGTACCCCTCACAGGTGCTGCGTCGGACTGGGTCGTCTTGGTAGGCCACAAACGTAAAGAGGTAAGCCCACAGACGGGGCGGACGAACACGTGCATAGGACTCTTGCTGATACTACTGTGGTAGGACCCCCTGCGAGCCGTCGTTCCTCTCCCCATGCACACCACCTCCCTCCGCCCTTCGGCCCTACGCGCAATCTTCCAAGCCCTCGCACAGCTGGAAGCGGCGTCGCTCCCGGACCTCATCCCGCCTTTCGCGCCGACGATGGGCACGCTGCGGGAGAGACTGGGGCAGAAGGCGGAGGGGAGCGACAGTTCGGCGTTGAATGTAGAGGGTGTGGAGGTAGAGAAGGAGCAGGGGGAGCGAGTGGAGGGAGGGGAGCTGGATAAGGAGACGGTATATATAGCGATCGTGACGGGGGACTCGACGGTGGTGTATTACAAGCTTTCCAAGGGGATCAAGAAGCCGGCGGATATCCCAGATGAGTAGGGGGTTAGGGCGGTGGTTGTTGAGGGCTGGTGAGCCATGAGGGAGGGGGGACGGGCCGAGGGGTGTGGAAGCGCGGCCTTAGGGAGCGGGGAGTTGAGCATAGAACTGTTGTACCACACTGCACACTTGTATATCACACAGCACCGCCATGCATGCATCCCTCCGAGGCCTTCTCTCTGTGGCCCCCCCATGCTGTGAGAAGACGATGCATGGGATGACCCCCCCGCGTTCTTTTGTTTCGGGAATGGGCGTGCGATCACATCATTACTCAGCACCGGTAATGTCCCTTATCAGGCAGGCAGGCATTCACGCACCATACTTGTACATCCCATTCCTCACTCCTCCTCTTCTCCCCCCCCCCAACAGCATCATGTCGTCCACCACCACCCTACCTCCCTGGCCGCCCGCCCTTTCTGAGAACCAGCTCGATGCCCTCACCATCCTTGCATCCACCTATGCCCTCTCCCACGGCTTCACCCTTTTGCCGCCGGCGCCCACCTCTCCGCCTACAGCCACCATCTCTGCCCCGCTCTCTCTCCTGCCGACCCCCTTCCCCCGTGCGCTGTATGATCTAGCGGTCTCTCTCCAGCCGGTGTACAACGCCCTCTATGCGCGGATCGCGCTCGACTGGGCGTTCCTCGATAGGGTGATGGGCGGGAGCGTGAGCAAGGTGGACGAATTCCAGGGGGAGCTCTGGAGGGGCTGGAAGGAGGTCAGGGAGGGGCTGGTGCAGGAGAAGCAGCTTGGGCTGTTTAGGAGTGACTATCTGCTGCATGGGGAGGAGCAGGGGCTGGGGATCAGGCAGGTCGAGTTCAACACTATTGCGGCGAGCTTTGGGGCGCTGAGCCAGCGCGCTGGAGAGCTTCACCGGTGCGTCCAAGTCTTATACATACATATATACCCAGATAAGCGGCTCTGGCTAATCCCGTGGCATGGCAGGTACCTCGCCAAGTCCACCAAGTCCTACTACTCGATTTCGCCGCACCTCTCTGCGCCTGCCAACTTCCCGGCGAACGAGCCCCTCAGGAAGCTCGCGGCGGGCCTAGCGCAGGGGTGGAAGGCGTACGGCGACGAGAACGCAGTGGTGCTCTTTGTGGTGCAGGAGGGCGAGAGGAACGTGTTTGATCAGCGCTGGCTCGAGTACGAGCTGCTGGAGACGTGAGTCCCCCCCCTCCCCCATTCTCGTCTGTCTCACCTCGTTGCGCTAACTCACTGGGGCTCGGTGTTCTGCAGCCACGGCATCCACACCATCCGCCACACATTCCCCGAGCTCGCCTCCCTTGCGTCGCTCTCCCCGTCCGACTCCGCCCTCCTCATCCCCTCCTCCTCCCTCCCGTCCTCCCCCCCTGTGCCCGTCGCACTCGTCTACTACCGCTCCGCCTACACCCCGGCCGACTACCCCTCCCGAACCGCCTGGTCCACGCGCCTCCTCCTCGAGCGATCGCGCGCGATCAAATGCCCGAGCATGGCCCTCCAGCTGGCGGGCGCCAAGAAGATCCAGCAGGTGCTCTCTGAGCCCGGGGTGCTGGAGGATTTTCTCCTGGGGGAAGGGCGGCCCGACGTCGGGTTTGGTGTCGGGGCGGGATCGCTCACGCCGGCGGACGTGGATGCGCTCCGTGCGACCTGGATCGGACTTTGGCCGATGGACGCTTCCCCGCTGGGGAAAGAGGCCCTCTCGCTTGCGCTCTCTGCGCCGGAACGCTTCGTCCTGAAGCCGCAGCGGGAAGGCGGGGGGAACAACATCTACCGCACCGACATTCCGCCCTTCCTCTCTGCGCTTGCGGGCGAGCCGCGCGCGGAGGGTGAGCCGGAGAAGAAGGAGGGGTACGTGCTGATGGAGCTGATTGAGCCGCCGCGGGGGCTGGAGAACTGGCTGGTGAAGGGCGGGGAAGGGAAACCGCGGAAGGCGGAGGTGGTGAGCGAGCTGGGGGTGTATGGGGTGGCACTATTTGGCGGGGAGGGGCTCGGGGTGAATGAGGGGGCCGGGACTCTGCTGAGGACCAAGGGGAGGGAGAGCGATGAGGGCGGGGTGGCTATCGGTGAGCTAGTGCTGGTGAATTCTTGGGTGAGACTCGGCTGACCCTTCTCGCAGGTATCAGCTCCATTGATAGTCCTCTGCTCGTTGACTAGGCCTATGCCGGGAAATTCGGGGGCCACAACGGTGGAGCAATGAGTAGATGCACCGATAGATAACCCCTATGCTATGCAATCCCCCCCCCCCCCCCCCGCCCACCCACCCCCCCAAAAAAACACACCTAAATATATGTAAAATACTGCGTCAACCCCCCGACGTCATCTTCCCCCTCCTTCTCCCCCCGGTCCTTCTCCCCCTCGCTCTCCGGTATGCTTGCCAGATCGTCCGGCCCACTACTACCTACCAACCACCGTCCGCGAACTGCTTCCTCGTCCGTCTCAGGGGGCAGGGTCGGGTCGGACGCCAGCGGGAGGATGAGGCGGAAGCTGCACGTATGTATGGGGGGGGGGGGGGTCAGCTTGGACTCAAGGCGGATGTGGGAGGAGTCCATGGCAACTTGCGCGTCCTTCCCGTTCGAGTAGAACGAATGCAACCTCTTCTCCCTCAGAAATCCGAGTTTGTCATACAGAGCTAGTGACATTTCGTTGTCGTATTCTGTCTCGAGCACGACCTGGTGGGTGGGCGGTGGTGGGTGGGCGGTGGTGGGTGGGCGGGCGGGCGAGAGGGGGTCAGGAGGGCGTGCACGAGGTTCGGGGCTGATAGTGATAGTTGAGCTTGGGGGGGTGTGGGGGGGACGTACTTCGTTTGCGCCTTGGCGGGCCATCTCTTCGATGACGAGTTCTACCAGCTTGCTCGCTGTGATTTGGGTCAGCCCTGCCTTTGCCCTGCTGTCCATCTCATTTCTCTGCTATCCCATCTCCTATCGAGTCCCCACCCCCTCCGCTGTTTCTCCAAAAAGAGACCAGGCAGAGATCCACCTTCAAGAAGAAGGCAAGAAGCGGGACGGAACACTTACCGATCCCCCTCCGCCTCCAGGCGCGTTCGACACTCAGCATCGCGATGTACCCTCTGTTCGTCTTACCGCGGTGCGAGTCCTGCTTGCAGATGATGGTGGCTATGGGGGTGGTCGTGTGCGGGTCGGGAAAGACCTGCGGGTTTGCAGTGAGTCAGCGCGGGAGTGGCTCAGCGAGGTGGCTCAGGGAGGAGAATAGCCAGAAGACTTGGAAGGAGATATATGTACGAGGAAAGTGAGATGTGGCCTAGAGCCCGACTCCTCGGTCAGCGATCCATCCCATTCCCAGCCCATCACCGCACAAGCGACACAGCGTACCAGTCAATGAGAAAATAGCGGAAGGTGTAGACTATGAAAAAGTCAGATGGGTTCCTGGTGTGCTCCGGCTGGCTGCAGCTGAGGCTTACCGTTATATCTGTGATGTGACACTGCGTCAGCATCTGCTTTACTTGCCACTCCGAGGTCTACTGCAGTGCTCTTCCCCCTGTCCGCTTGTCCTCTTGCCAGCCTCGCACGCCGCATCACCTCACCCCCTAGCGAACATTCAGAAACAAGGCAGCAAGACTCACGGCTCCGACAGCTCCTGCTCCACCAGCCTCATCAGATCCCCCAGGTCCTCCGTCTCGGACCGATACGTCCTGAAAAACAGCTCGCCCCCATTGGCATGTACCAAGGGGACGACTTTGGCTCCTGAGTCGGCTGACGACTCTGCGGCGGGGTCGGTGCTGGGCCGTCGATGTGGATCTGTATTTGTGCCTGTGAGTGTATGTGAGGGTGTGGGTGTGGGTGTAGGTGCAGGTGTCGCAGGTTGTGCCTCGGGTTGGGGTGGGGCGGGGGTGGGTGATGGGGCGGGGTGCGGCCGCGAGGATGAGGTGGAGGCGGGGCCGAGGGGCAGGAGGGTGTGCGCCAGGGGGAGGCGGGCGGGGGGGGGCGGGGAAGTGGGGGGAGGGGGCTCGTGGAGGGCCTCTGGGGGGTGCATTTCGGCGGACATCCTGGGGGGGGTCCGGGGGGTCCGGGGGGGGAGGGGCGAGGGGGCGAGAGGACGTTTGTACGGGGCCGAGTGACGGTCGAGCGACGGTCGGCGGCGCTCGACGCGTGGCTGAGGCGGCAGGATCTGGGCCATAAAGCCCGGACTGCCGGGGACTGGCCCAGAAGCGGCCGTTGCGCCGGGCTGCTCTAATTCGCGGCCCATTCCGCAGCGGTGCCCGCGACGGCCCGACGGGATCAAATGCCTCCACCTGGAGTCTCCGGCGGCTGCCGCGTGCGGCCGGTCCCGAGTGCAGATGACGACAGTGGGCCATATATAACCCTCCCTCGGCTCCCACTGGCTCGCCTCGCTCCCCACTCCTCTCACCACCACACACCATGCCAGACCAGATAGAATTCCTCGCCTACGTCCTCGCACGTCTCAAGCAGGCAGGCGTAAAGCAGATCTTTGGCGTCCCCGGCGACTTCACCTTGGAGGCGTCAGTCACTCCCCGACCCTCCCACCGCAGCACCCCTCCCTCGCCCACACCCACCCGCACCCGCTGACACCCACCCCGCAGTCTCGACTTTATCGAGGCCGACCCCGACCTCGAGTGGGTCGGAAACGCCAACGAGCTCAACGCTGTGAGTCGTGCCTCGGTTCCTCCCCCCACACCCACGCGGCCCAACCCACACCACCCCACCAGCATGGGAATCTGGAGTCTCCCACGCCGCCCACCCACTGACTGTTACCCCTAGGCGTACGCCTCGGACGGCTATGCACGAGTCAAGGGCTCCCTCGCCGTCGTCATCACCACGTTTGGTGTCGGCGAGCTGTCCGCGCTTTGGTGAGTCCTTCCGCGGATGTGCAGTCGCGGAAATCCCGCAGTCGCGGAAATCCCGCGCTGACACTCGTTCAGCGGTATCGCAGGTTGTCTCGCCGAGCGTGTCCCCGTCCTCCACATTGTCGGCGCGCCAGCCACCCACCTGCAGGTGAGTGCGGGGGGGGGGGGGGGGGGGGGGGGGGGGGGGGGGGGGGGGGGGGGGGGGGGGGGGGGGGGGGGGGGGGGGGGGGGGGCTGCG